>LT727951.1:187572-203292 GCA_900157175.1 Oithona nana
GGCTGTTTTGGGCATATTCTGGTAGAGGAAGGTTCGGGGTTTTTTATGAGGTATTGTGGATCCAAGTGGGTTGATGGGAAGATCTTCAAAAATCGAGTTGAAAATTAAGTTTTGATTATATTTTCCTGAAAATGATATTCTATTACAGTTTTGGGTGTCTGGGAACAGAATTGATTTTATGAAAAAAATCAACTTATTAGGTAAAAACACAAGTTTATTTAGTAAATCAGTTTTCGAACACGGGTGGATATTTACTAGCGTTACTCTGTCAACGATGTAGGTTTACCACTGCTAAGTATTCAAGTGCATCATAGCAACAAGTCTCAAAAATCAAAATGCAATGACTCGTCAAATCCTATTATTATTCCAGGCATGGCCAAAGGTGAATACAACGTGTCTGACAAAGACAACAAAGAGTCAGAAAACGGAAGTGCAATCCAAGACAGAGTGGAGAACATTGGCAATGGCAACAACAATGCTGTTGCCGATGATGATGATGCTTACGTGGGTTATGGCTTTAAAAAGGATGAAAGTATCAACATGAAATTCACTTTACCTCTGATTGGTATGTATTAAAATCTCTAATTGGATAACAATGCAAAACTTTTCAAAACTGGTTTCATTTTGAAGGTCAACTACGGTTCAATCCCATCGTTTCCTTCTTCTCCATTGTGTTGATATGGATTTTCGTGGTTGTCTGCATCTGGTACCAGGAAAACGTCCCATTTATAGCCTGGAAAGGCTTTATAGTGGACAAATTCACTTGGTTATACATTGGCAGTCAAGATTTATGGGCAGTCTTTGCTATCATTTTGTACTTTAGCAAATATGCGGACTTGAAGTTGGGTAAACCAGGAGACAAACCAGAGTATAATGATGTGACTTGGTTTGTCATGTTGTTTGCTTGTGGAATTGGCGTTGGTTTGTTCTTTTATGGAGTGGCTGAACCTATTTTCCACTATACTGGCAAAAACAGGTATTATTAAGTCGATTTTAGTTAGTCCATTTTGGAACACTTTTTGGTTGTACTGATGCTTTAGGTACACTTCTGATCCTTCAACACCTGATAACACTTTAGCCCAAATAGCAATCAACATTACCATATACCATTGGGGTATTCATAGTTGGATTGTGTATTGTTTGGTAGGTCTGATCCTTTCATTGATGGCCTATAGAGAAAACTTACCAATGACCATGAAATCTTGCTTTTATCCTTTGATTGGGGATAGAATCTTTGGTTGGATGGGCGATGTCATTGATATCATTTCAATTTTGACTACACTTTTTGGTGTCTGTACCAGTCTTGGACTGGGTACCAGACAGTTGAATTTTGGCTTCAATGTACTCAACAATGACATTGACTATGATGATCTTGCCATACAGGTATGCTACGTTAACAATAACATAAAAGGCTAACAAGTAATTGTAATGTTGTAATTTGTTATTTGTTTTTTGTTTTTTGGTTAACCTTTAACTTCTGCAAACTATAAGTGTCTCAAGCCTTTGTTAACGCTGTATAACCATCAATATCATACAAACCAACCAAAGAATACCAAATGACACAAATCCAACCTTGACTATACCATTGATATATGGTACCATTGTCTAAGAAATGGTATTCTATAACAGTCGATTTTTAGGTATACCGCTGACCCCACCACCCCAGACAATACCCTTGCCCAAATCGCCATCAATGTGACTTTGTACCATTGGGGTATCCATGGTTGGATTGTGTATTGTCTCGTTGGTCTTCTCTTAGCACTGATGTCCTACAGAGAAAACTTACCCATGACAATGAAATCTTGCTTTTACCCTTTGATTGGTGACAGAATCTTTGGTTGGCTTGGTGATGCTATTGACATCATATCCATTCAAACTACTTTGTTTGGTGTCTGTACTAGCTTAGGTTTGGGTACCAGACAATTGAACTTTGGCTTCAATACTATCAATAGTGACATTGAAGCTGATAACATAACCTACCAAGTAAGTGAATCAATCAATCAACTTTTGAAAATAACCCATTCAATCATATATCTATATAATTTTTTTAGGTTGCCATCATTTGGGTGATTACAGCCATTGCAACAGTCTCAACTGTATCAGGTGTTGGAATGGGTATCAGAAGACTGTCAGAAACCTGTTTTGGATTTGGCATGTTCCTCATGATGGTTGCCCTCTTTATGGACAAGACTTTCTACATACTCAACTTGTTAGTCCAAAGTTTAGGCTACTACACACAATTCATTGTGCAATTGGGATGGCATACAGATGCTTTTGAGCAATTGGGACCTTCACCTCATTCAGAATTGGGTAGATTTTCACCTGAAGACCATAATGATCCTGATGGTCCAGATGATTGGATGGATGACTGGACAATGTTTTACTGGGGATGGTGGATCTCTTGGTCTCCCTTTGTTGGAATGTTCATTGCTAAGATCTCCAGAGGAAGAACCATCAGACAATTCATCAATGGAACTTTGACTGCTCCAGTTTTGTACTCCATTTTGTGGATGGTTATCTTTGGTGGTGCAGGAATCAGACATGAAAGAGAAGCTACCAACATGGGTTTCTGTTGTCCTGCTGATAATGAATCCTGGTTTTTGAATGCCACTGAAACTTTCCAGCTGATTGAAACCAGACAGCTTGAAGAGACCATCATTGATGCTGCTGGTTCTTATTGGTTATGTGATGAAGGTCAATGTGGCAAGTGTGCCAAATCAGTGTTGAATTTGATGCAAAGAAATAATGACACCTACTCAAACTTTACCACAAGTTATGTCAACTTGGGTAAAGATTTTGGATCCACTAGTCCTGATAGAAGCCTAAGCAAGTTATCTTGTCATCCAACTGAACAAATGTGGTTTGATGTCATGAGATCATATGGTGGAATTGGACCCTTTATGGCTGTCTTCAGCTTGTTTGGAATTGTCCTTTACTTTGTCACTTCATCAGATTCTGGATCTTTGGTCATTGATTGCTTAAGTTCCAATGGTGATCCTGATCCACCTGCCATTCAAAGAGTGTTTTGGGCTATGATGGAAGGTGCAACAGCAACTGCTTTGTTAGTTGCTGGTGGCAAGAAGGGTCTGGATGCCTTGCAAACTGCAGGTATTGTCAGTGGACTCCCTTACACTTTTATCATCTGTATCCTATGTGTATCCCTCTGGAGGGCAGTCAAGGTGGCTGCAGGTGACTTGGACCCCTTTGGACCCAAATTTGCTATTGGTCTCTTTGACTGTTGGGCAGCTCATCCAATGACTCAATGGAAGAAGAAATCCAGGGAGATTTTGGAACTATTTGTGGGATTTTGCATCAATATCGTCAAAGCTCCTTGGACAATGGCTGAAGTACAAGCAAGATTGAACAATTCTGATAAAGTATGGGCTTATTCCATTGCTCCAACCATTTGTATGGTTTTGTGGATCATCTTCCATTTTGCTGAGATTGGAGTCAATGGAATGTGGGCCATTGGTTGGTTCTTTTACCTTTGCTTTGCAACTTTGTTGGCTTCTGTTAGGATCCAAGTTCGTGAAAGGTTTGAGATCATTGGTAACCCCTTTGAAGACTTTTTTGCGGCCTTGTTTTTGTATCCTAATGTGGCTTTGCAAATGGACAAAACGACAGAGAATCTGGTGCAGAAGAAAAAGAAATCCAATATGGAGATGACAATGGATCCTGAAAATGGCAAAGTCAATTCTGCATTTGAAAATTAATCAAAATGACGTTTGAAGACAGCTAAGACCTACTTTATGATGCAATATTTGTAGAGTGAATCAATACTTTTTTATTCTAAGTGACTCTTCTGTATAGTACAGTAAATGTGAGTAAAATACATACAATTAGATAAATACACAAGTTTTCTAATTATTCTTCCTGTATGGATTCATAAAAGATGTTGATGAATGATGATGATACTACAATCTTTCAAGGTTGAAACAGAATGAATGAACACTTTTTGGCAATCTCCAAATCCAACAAACTTTTGTTTGGCAAAGCTTGCACTATCACTATAGTATCATAATAATTGTAATTACATATAAGATATGAGTAATTGTACAGGAAACAGATAATTCAATTTTCACAAGCAAGCAATCTGATAATAGTACAGTTGAAAGCGACATTAAGCGGAAAAACGATGGTCGATAGAGGTGTGGGTGCCTAGCAACTAATATTGACTGTTGAGAGATGACACTTGAGTGCCTGATGTTCTTCGAATTTGCTTTGCAGTTTTTAGGCATGAGTAGACCTTGAAAAATGAAATTATCATTGGCAAATTAGCAGAAAGCTTCTTTCTTTGTTTTAGCCTTTAGGTACAGTTGCACTCTGGTCCTTGTCAAATATTTGTCGGAAATAGATTTCAGTTGACACAGTACATTGACACTTGCAGTACAATAAGTGATATGTTTTGTGCGCAATTTTCTCATTGATTGCGTATTAGGGTTGTTATCCCACCTCCTCCGGTAGAGTTTAGCAGACAAATTCTCCCTTTGTTTCATTCTATACCGAAGTTCGTCCCCATTTTTGCATTTTCTTTCGTTCATCAAGAGAGGTTATTTCTAAACAGTGTGGAAGTGAACTACGATCTTAATGGGTCCTGCAAAAGAGTGTTTCTACTGTGTACTTTTGGTTTAGTGACTCTAATCGGTCCTTTTGAACTGTTGAGCGAGAGTAAGAATCAAAGTTCATAGTTTCGAGAATGGCCAAAGAGATCCCTGAGGCCAACGTGGACACAGACAGAAATTGTTGAGCGAAAATCCTTGAACTCTAAAAGTATAGAAGTTGTTTCCACTACCATTTCTGCCTCACTTTAATCCAACATTACTTCCGTCAACACCTTGTTGCTCCTGGGGTCGTTTTCCAGTCCAGTTTTGTTGCGACACCGGTTCAAACACACAATCATGAATACCTCGTAAGATTATTTTTCCCTTTTCAAAATCAAAAATATATAATTTCTTTGTTTCATAGTGACGTCAAAACATCATCTTGGCAAATAAGAAAGATAAGAAATTGACATTAGAAGTAGGATTCAAGATATACCTACAAGATGAGAGGGTGGTACTTTTTTATCCTTTTGGTAATCATTAAGAATACCAGTGGTATCAATGTTGGTGTTGGTATTTCCGACATTACTGGGCCTGCTGCAGAGGTTGGAATGGTAAGTGAAATCAAAAAAGGGTGCAAAATAATAGTTTTCAAATTGTGGTACCATTTCAGATGGGGTATGCAAAACAAGGCCAGAATACCGCGGGTATTCATATTCGGCAATATGCAAGAGCTTACGTCTTTGAAGATACCCAAGGATACAGAAATGTCTTTGTATCTGTGGATGCCGCTATGATGGGACAATTGGTCAAATTGAAGGTAAATCACTTGAATACCCTATCTGAATATGGTAATGATACCAGTGGTATTCTTTAGGTTATTGAAAGTCTTCAACAAGAATTAGGTGGAGCCATCTACACTGCTGACAATGTTGCATTGTCAGCAACCCATACCCATTCAGGTCCTGCAGGATTCTTGCAGTATGTGCTATTTGAAGTTACCAGTTTAGGGTTCATACCACAAACTCTAGATGCTTTGGTACGTGGTATCACAAGATCAATCTTATTGGCTCACTTTAACCTTCAACCTGCCAACATCTACTACAATGAAGGAGAACTTCATGATGCAAACATCAACAGAAGTCCTACCTCATACTTGGTAAACCCAGAAGAAGAACGAGCAAGGTATGAATATGACACAGATCATACAGTTTACCAACTCAACATTTTCAATGCAATGACTGATGAACCCATGGGTGTTATCAACTGGTTTGCAGTGCATCCCACCTCAATGAACAATTCCAACCATTTGATTAGTGGTGACAACAAAGGGTTGGCTAGTCAATTGCTTGAAAAGGCTGTGAATTCAGGTACTTCAGGAGGTACTTTTGTGGCTGCTTTTGCATCTTCTAACTTGGGAGATGTTTCGCCTAACCTCAAAGGACCAAAATGTATCAATACTGGTGAAGACTGCGACTTGTACCATTCTACTTGTGAAGGTAGAACTCAGAATTGCATCGCTTTTGGACCTGGTGAAACCATGAAAGAGTCGACTTACATTATTGGAAACAGACAATTTGTAGAAGCCAAGAGGTTATTGAACCAAGCTAAGAATGGTATGTTGGTTGATGGACCAGTGCGAGGAATCAATCAATGGATAGACATGAGCAAAAGACATGTTATTCTAGATGATGGTAGCATGGCGGTAACTTGCCCGGCTGCAATGGGGTATAGTTTTGCGGCTGGTACCACTGATGGTCCTGGTGAATTTGATTTCACTCAAGGTGCAAATACCTCAAATCCATTTTGGGATTTTGTATCTGGTTTAGTCAAAGATCCTTCACCAGAACAAGAAGCTTGTCATGCACCTAAACCAATTCTATTGGATACCGGAGAGGTAAGGTTTGGTTATTCATTTTGATACAAATCTTGATGTTTTAACCAATTTTAATTCTAGATGAATTTTCCTTACAAATGGCATCCAAATGTGATTGATACCCAAATGCTACGCATTGGTAACATTCTTCTCGCTGCTCTACCTGGTGAATTTACCACCATGTCCGGAAGGTATTTCTAAGGTACCAACCAAAGTAATCGAATATGATACCACTTTTTAACATTTCAGGCGATTGAGAGAAACCATTGCAAACACTGCATTTGATATCACTCAAGGATCAGAAGACTTGAAAGTTGTCATTGCAGGTCTTTCAAATGTCTACACTCATTACATTACCACTTATGAAGAATACCAAAGGCAGAGGTATGAAGCTGCATCTACCATCTATGGTCCACATACCTTGCGAGCATACCAAGAACAGTTCACTTACCTTACTGAAGCAATGTTACAGGTATGAAAATCTATGGAATTTTCAAGAGTTCTTTTGAAGACTTTGAAGTTTTGTTCCAGGATTTAAGTGTACCAAGTGGTACTCCTCCACCTGATTTAGAAGATGTACAATTATCTTTTGTACCCGGAGTCTTATTTGATAATCCACCGGTTGGTCACCAATTTGGTGACTGCCTTTTGCAACCTCCTTCCTTGGTATACAAAGGTGAAATGGTCAAAGTCAGATTTGTTGCTGGTCATCCAAGAAATGACTTGAAATTGGATGAAACATTCTTGGTTGTGGAAAAGTTCGATGGAGTAGAATGGATGCCAATTTTGACAGACAATGATTGGGAGACTGAGTTTGAATGGATCCGGACCAATGTCATCTTGGGCGAAAGTGAAGCTGAAGTTCGGTGGTTTGTTCCAGTGGATCAAGAACCTGGTACTTACAGAATAACACATTATGGACACCACAAGACTTTGCTACGTGGTGATATCATTCCATATGGTGGAACAACCAATGAATTCGAGGTTACTTCCCCTGAAATTCGTCAACGATATGGTCAAATACCAAGGAAAATTCGACCCAATATTTTCAGACATCTAAGCAAGATTTTTAGGAAACACTTTAGTTTTTTCGGTTAAATAAATTCAAAAGGAAGTAGTATACAGGTTTCATTGGTCTTTTTCTATTCAAATCTGTGAAATTAAGGCAATGGTTTTTGGCCGCAAAGCAAAAAATGTCAATGGTGGTGCCTTTCCGGATCCTGTCAAAAAATTAGGAAAGTAGTTGCAAAAAACAGACTTGCTTATGATTTATGAATCTGGTGAGGACATGCTCGACGATGACAGTTTAAAAAGCGTATGTATTTTCATAATCATATCACAAATGCGAGAGTACGATGCAAAAACCCGTGTTTAAAAAAGCTCTGGTTCTAAAGTATTTGTGGTGATTTACAATCTTCTGGTCATTCACCATGCCATCTCGGAAAAGGAAGCATAGCAACAAGTGTGACAGTAACACTCATCAAGATCACGATTGAAAGACCTTCATCGTGATCACTAGAATGGTTCAATCCAGAGTGTACCTCAGGATGCTGCATGCCCAAGCCCATGTCCATGTCGTTGTCAACGTCAATGTCCGTTTCCACTTGCATGTCCATGTCAGGTTCGATGCTGATGTCTCCAATGGTTGGGTTGCCCAAAAATGAATTAACTTTTGGTGAGAATGACCAAAAGCCTATGCCGATTACCGACAAGAATACAATGATGAGCTGCAAGTGTAAATATGTAGAATAGTGGTTTTTTTTAAAGCTATGTAAACTTACCCAAATAATAGCCGTGCTCTTGCTCGATCTAGCGCAGCAATTGATTTCATTTCTGCAGTCAAAAATCGGATTCTGTGAATCCGTGTTTCTTGATTCATAAGAGTCGTTATTCTGACTGTAATCGTCGATAGTTATGGCATTGGTATCAGGTACCCCATTTTGACGGTAATTTCTAAAAGAATAAAACAAATTAATCAATTTGTCAGCATTTATTCGCCGTGCAAACGAATTAGTCATTATACATAGAAGACAATTTCGTCAGTTCTGCTGTAATTTGAAATTGAAAACTAGAAATCAGAAATTATGACTTACCCAAGAGAGGAAACGACTCTGAAAATTCTGTCCATTCTTTCTTTTTCCCTTTGGTGATTCGAATCCGTGACCTCCAAACAACCGGCGTAAGAAATTCCGCCTCGTCGCGTCCCACATGCGCCACAGTGTTTGAAAATCACAAGGAATAATCATATCAAAAGCGATTTCTAAAAGTTATCCTCTGTGACCTCGGAGGCCGCTAAGGCCGATTTCATTGAATCAAATGACCTCTGGCTCTGTCACCTCGGAGGCCATGGCCAATATCTACTAGTTCATTACTTCCATTTAATTCTGAAATGCACGAAAAATCAAATTTGTTGTCAAATTATTTTTGGCGCGAAAATTGGAATGAGACATTTTGGATGATTTTTAAACACTGTACTTAAAAGTCAGATATATAGTAAAGTGACAAAATTGTGTTTTATACTTAAGCTCACTTCCTTTACCTTATCGAGTAGTCGTTTTTCTCGTTTTCCAGTTCTAATGTACTTATGCAACAACGTCATTGCGCAGCAATTTGCTTTAGCTTTCTTAGAATAGGATGAGCCGGAGCCGGATGATGATGTGATGTGGCCCGTCTATCGAAATTCAACGAGAACGAGATTTTGGGTAGGTTGCGTGATTTTGCATTAATATGTTCCGTTAAAGACTGCATTCTACGGCGCCCGCGTCTGCATCCGTGGCGCCCATACTGAAAATTGCCCTAATTCCGTTCACTACTGAGTCTAACTGAGTCCACTGTACAGAAACATAAACAAACATCTTGAAATGTCTCAATAGAACGATTCAACATTTTTAAGGCATTCTAAAAATCTTTCTTTCCTTTAATTCAAATTATTTAGCGAGCGTAGCGAGCTTAAATTAACACTTTTAATTACCAATAAAATTAAATTAACATAATTAATTCGTCATTTTGTCAAAAAATTAAAACTTATTTATTCGATCAATTTTTAGAAATGTTTCCAGACATGTAATTCGTTCTATTTTCGATCTGCGTTCGGCAGAACGCAAAAGTTGCGTTTTTTGACATGAACTTGAAGTCTTAGTATGAAATTGGCAAGCAGCTAAAGATGGCAGAAAATTGGCCTGTGGCGGAGGCCATAGAGGACGGAGTCCTGACCTCCAAAGAAGCCTCAACTGTAGAAAAAGCCGTGCATGACCTCTTAGGACCGGACCAAAAAATCGTGGGCGTGGAGAAAAAAGTGGTAGTGAAAGAAGAAGAGGTGATTATGGTTAATGGCACGCCCATTGCTTTGGAGGGCGAAGAGGGCGTGGCCATTAAAGAGTGCCTAATTAGGGGTGCAATCCCACCTAAAGATCTTTTGAATCATTTACTTTTCAAGGTAAGACATCGAAAAATAAACATTTTTTTCGAAATCTTTGAAGTTATTTGTTGTACGATCATCCACTAAAAACTGTGAAATTTTTTTAATTCTGTGTTTCAACATTTTTATATGTTAAACTACAGGGTGTCCCAACAAGTTTTAGACAGGAATTTAGCAAAAAAAATGTTTATATTTGGACTTCTTAGCTGTTGACAACTTTGATTTCACGAGAAAAATTGTCAAAAAAAATTTGGGTGAAAAACTCGTGAAAATGTTCGACGGAACCTTCGGCTCCAAAAGTGTGGCTTCCGGCGGTCGCTCGCAAATACTGCAGAAAATAAATTGTGATTTTTTTTTTTTTCGATTTCGCAACTTTTCCGCAGAATATGGAGGGTAGATTACGCATGCAAAGTTTCATGATTTAAAGTTTTGGTATTCCAGAGATATCCGTTGCAGACAGACAAACAATGAAACAAATAGGTTACTAAAAACACCTTAGGGTTGTTCTTTTGTTCTGATTTGTTGATGCCCATTTCCTGTGGGTACCCAAAAGAAATGATGGCACTAAAACTGCCAAACATCCCTTTACTTATTATGAGAAGAGAGAAGTCTCCGAAGGCAAAAAGAAAGAAGACGCATCGCAGCAGCATCAGTAGCGCAATGACAAAGATGGCGAGACAAGTTTCTTAGCGTTAGACCGAAAACTAGTGGCTCAACGAAGAGCACTAGTTTTGCAAAAAAAAGTTGCCTCAAAGGCTAAGTTCTTATTGAAGAAAGTTGGTGTAAGACCTAGTGTTTGGAAATGTCTCAAAAAAGTCTCGTTTTGACAACATTGCGAGCGAAGCGAGCTAAAAAAGGAAAAATCTACCGGGCGAGTTTTGGTAAAAGTCAGCTGTTGAATGGGGCGAACTTTGGCAAATCAAAACAAAAACAAAATGGCGCAAAATTTCAAAACCATAGAATTTGAATTTCCATAGCAAAAATATTAATTCGCTTCGCTCGCAATTCCAATGAGACATTATTGGTCAATTTGGTACACTGTGGAAAGTTGGGCTCTATATTGCGAGTGAAGCTGGACTTTGTGCAAATGGAATATATGTGCTATTTTTCAAAATCTCAGGTCTATTGGGGACATAAGTAATAAATGGTCCCAAAGCTACATTTTGCATTTTGGATGAATATATCGGCGCCGCTGCCCGAGATGTCGCTTATGCTGCTATTTTCTTAGATATTGGCGCGTGGAATCCCCTGGTGGAGTTAGGATGGCTATTGGATACCAACTATGATGGTACACACACAGACAGGGCAATTTCATTCGTAGTCTGCCTAAAGTGAAAAGGTAATTTCCATAGGGAGGACTATGGATGGGTTTTACATGGTTTTTGAATCCCTTAGGATCTTGAGATACTTTGGCGTTTGTTGAAGGAAAACTCGTGGTGTAGAGTATTGTAGGGTGCGCCGGTTTTTTTTTCAAACTTTAGTACATCACACTTTTGATCATTTGACTCTCAAACCGCAAGGTTGAGGGTTCGAGTCCTGGTCTCCGCAAGGGCAGACACATGTTTAGGCTGGGATGCGTGGCATCATCTTGTAATCCGTGCTACTCGGTCGGCCTTCGGCCTCCCTCGCTCCGCTTTAGATGACAAGCTATGTCAATAAAAATCAGACTACCCTATACCATAATGTATGTACCTTCTCTATTTCTTCGTCAAAGTCTCAAAGGCAGTTTTGTGTTCAAAGACATTGTGAATATTTTTTTTTCCGATATCATCTCCTATTTGTTCTCAGGCTTCATGCCTGAAAAGGCATCATGTTTTGAGGCAAAGTGCAAGAAGCGGGAATGCAAGCTGCTGCGAGTGCTGTCTTCAAAGGAGGCTTGTAAGCCGGCGGATTTGCATTGCTAGAGCAAGGCCTAGAACAACCCAAAACCACAACCATCGTCACCTCACTAGCTCCTTATCGCCCGCCACCTACCGGAAAAACCAAGAAAAACTTATGTCAAATGAATCTGAATCTATTCTACAACTGATAGTCTGACATGCTCATATCCCTTTGGCTCTGATGAATGGGCAGTAAGTTTACGGCCGGAAATGGCAGTCGGCCGGGCAGCGGCCTCGGAGGCCTCGGAGGCCATAGAGTCTGCCTCCTCCTTCGTCCGCTTTGACGATATTCAATCTCCGAAAAAGGGAGCATGGAACGAAGAGTAGTTTGAGCCTCTCCAGAGTATAGTAGAGGTCAATGGAGATCAAACAGAGGCTGCAGCCTCAGCCTCCGAGGATGGACGCTGCTGATGCCTTATTACGGAGGATATGTCAAAGCCATCGAGAGTTGAGCTGGGTGCAAAAAAATTGATGGACGTCACAAGCCGGGGCGATGGACACATGTCACATCACACCTTTTTCCACCGCCGGATTTTGCAGATCAGATTTTCAATCTACCATCTAAGTTTTTGACCTCGCAGAGTCAAGATTTTCTGCTCCTGGAAAATAACAATGTGTCATCAAAGTGCTCATGTAGCACAGTAGGAATTTGCTTTGCTAAGAAGCAAGGAAGAAGCAACAATTGACAATTTTCAAAGATTGATGCGCCAATGAATTTTGATCCGCAAGATGACGTTTCGTCCAAAAAAATCTTAATTTTATCGAAAAGACGGTAACCCCTAAGTAAGATTTGCTACTACAAAAAACTCAAAATAGTTTTAGGAAAAAAGTCTAGAAATGGAACAGTTGATGATTTTGGCACGAAAATTCAAATTCATACTTTTAAAGGTGGTAAAATTTGGTAAGCATACTAAAAATGGGAATTTTACTGCAATGTTTTTGATCATTTCCCTCAAACCTCGTAAAATGCTGATTTGGTTGGAACCATGGGAACCATTGTATAAAAGGGTTCAGATTTCAGATCTTTTATTCCAAATAGAAGAATCGCACTTGCTGACGTTATCTTAGACGTAAAAAGGGTCAAATCTGACCTTGCAACTTTACTGATTTACGTTGCTATCAATTCAGACATTAATGTAGGAATTCTTATTTTGTTCACAAAAAGTGTCCCTCTCCATTTACTGCATTTTTTTAGGTGATTTCGTTGCTGTTAGGACCATTCTATAGACTGACAGTTGAGATTGAAAAAAGTGCATCAGCAGCATCTCTAAATGAAATGCTAGTACGCATCTCAGGTAAAAAAAATGGGAAAGGCCTTCTTTTTTTAAAGAAAAATATGCCACTACTCAAAAAGTTCATTTCCTTCGTTTTCATAGTTGCATCCACTACGTACACAGTGTTTAAAAATAATACTAAATGTCTCATTTTTGCGAACATAAGTTTAAAAAATCGGAATTTTAAACCCTTTAAATCCTAAGAAAATCGGTCAAATTCGGAAAATTCGTTTCATAAGCGCCATCTATCCATTATAAAAAAAGTTTTTAGAAGACCAAAAATGAGACTTTTTTAAGATTTTCAATCACTATGATTTTAGCAAACCTATTGAATATCATTTGACCATTTTAAGCTATAGTAGTAGCGGTAGAATAGCAACAGTCCATCTAATAATCCCAAAGTAGGCCAAGGAATCGGATCCTTTATACTGGATGGCTACTCCTCCTTCTACTATTTCTAATGCTTTAAAGGATTGTAGAACTATGCTTCTTTGCTTCTTCTTCTTCTTCTTTTCCCTAGTCTGCTTTGGTCGGCATAATTTATGGCAGAGCCGAGGCATAACTCACTGGGACGTATTTTACCTGATTGCTGGCTAAACATCGATGCATTTAGGACAATTGCTAGCTACAGATAAGCCTTAGAAACGAATAGCTTCTATTATTGGCTCTTGTTCTAGTTCTTCTTCTCATTAGACATTCATTACGTGTTGAGAGGAGGGAACTGAGCGGAGTTCTAATAAGTCCAAGACTGTCTCACAATGCAGTGAAAATCACCAAAAACGACTCATAAAACTAATGTCAAAAATTAATTTACAAATATGGTCAGATTGCATTAAGGAAACCAGTTTTCAGAGATCTAAAACTATTTATTTTCCAATTTTCTTGCAAGCATCAAAAATCCAATTTATTTATTCAACTTTTTGTCAATTTTTGTATTTAACATTTTTTTGTCAATTTCTGTATTTTACAATTTTTTTTGTCAATTTTTGTATTTTACAATTTTTTTGTCAATTTTTGTATTTTTCAATTTTTTGTCAATTTTATATTTTTCAACTTTTAGTTAATTTTTTTGTCCTATTTTGATGACATCAAAATTCCGCCCATTTTTTGCAATTTTAATATTTGTATTATTGGTTTAGATTTGTTCGTGTCCACCATCATTTTGTCCACTTTTGACGACAAAAGGAAACGAGAAGCTTTTAGTATGTTGCACACCAGACGACATTAAATTCCGCCCACTCAGTTTGTAGAAAATTTGGACTATCACAAGATCGAAATTGCGCAGAAAAACAAGTTTTTCTATCTTTGCTTTGCCTTGACAGATTTACAGAGCAAGTGCAAAATTGTTTGAAAAATTGACTTCTATTTGTGATGTATTGTCATGCCTTATTTTTGCACAGTTCGAAAAGTTGAAGAGGAAATGCAAAATACAAACAATAGTCACTTCTACTCAATAGAATTACACACTATGTTAAAAGTACATTTTTTGTCCAAAAATTAGATTTTGACAAAATTCAGCCTACCCTAATCAGTAAAAACTCTAAAAAAAATTGACTCATAAAGGCACCCCCAAATTTTTTATTTTTTTTTGGCAAAAAATAGACTTTTGGAATAGTGTGAATAATGCAGTATTAGCATCCTAAAAAAACAGGGCTTAAAAAATGCATCAAAATGAGGGTAAAATTGACAAAAAATATAAATTATGAATTGACCATAACGTCGCTCGCCAAGTAGTAAAATAAGACTTTTTGAGTAATTTTCGTACACTGTGCAATATGCTGCACCAATGACCTTCGCTAAGAGTCGTCCCGAGTCGAGGCAACTTTTTCATCAACGGCATCAAGTAATAATAGGACAAAATTGCTCAGGTGGCTAAAAGTCACGCACGTCGTCCTCCCCAACTTTGATCCCCTTCTTCTTCGTCTTCATTTAATTTGGTTGACATCTCAGCACAATTTTTACTACTGGGTCCAGAACTAAAAGTTCAAAAAGGAGGCCAAATTGCTAGTGGCCTTTCCTGCTGGACGCATGGACATTCTTTGGCCTTTTTGGCCATTCAAGCTTGAACGCACCCAATAGAAAAAGATGCTTTAGTGGCCAATTAGAAGACCGTCTTTTCCTTCTATTGTTTTCACCATCCAAAAGTTCAGTTCTTCGGAATTCTTGGGGATGGCAACGAGATCTTCCTCGTCGTAGAAAATCAATTGACCACAAAATTCGAAGGAATGTCTAAAGTTCCCCCTGCCCTGCACGCCCTCCGCCTTCTAGTTTAGCCTAAATGAGGTGGAAAAAATCTACTTTTTTCATGTCAAAGAATGGATCGTAAAAATTACATAATATCATAGACACAGTGAAGAAATACTAAAAACTTTTGTTCTATTCCAGTTCTAAACTTTTGGATATTTTACAAATGTCTAGGTAATAAGGTTGAGAACTACTGCAAAGTTTTCAAATGGTTGAAATTGGTCTGATTTTTCCCTTCTGCAACACCGTGTTTGTAAATAAAGAAAAAGTCTCATTTCGGCCTTTTGTGCTTTTTTTTTACCTTTTTTTACCTTTTCGAACCTTTCGTACCTTTATGATACCTTTTAGAAAATAAATGTAGCTCGCTACGCTCGCAAAATCAACTTTACGTTAGATGGAGCTTATGTGACTATCAATTTTTACAGGGCAAGTTGTAGCTTCTAAGGTAACATATTTCAACCATACTGTCAACTTTGTTTTTCATAAT
>LT727951.1:216894-231859 GCA_900157175.1 Oithona nana
AGTTTTGGTAAAAGTCAGCTGTTGAATGGGGCGAAATTGGCAAATCAAAACAAAAACAAAAAGGCGCGTAAATTCAAAACTTCTAAGTGAAGGTAGCTCGCTTCGCTCGCAATGTTGTAAAATGAGACATTTTTGGGTCATTTGCAAACAACGTGTAGTGAAGAAGCAAATGGCAAAGGCAGAAGAAGAAGGACTAGAAAGGCTGTTGGTCTTTTGAGTTGAAACAAAGCTCTTACACTAAAGTTTTGAAGGTTCATAGACATTGTTCGTTGCCTCCGAGAATTTGTCAAAGGCTGAGCTTGCTCAGAGGTATGGACCCCGTGAACATGGTATCGGGACAAGCTGCAATCAAAGAAATTGGTTATAGAAAGGCTATAAAGGCCAGCCTAGAAGCAGCAGCCTCAAAGGCCAATAGGAAGAACGAAGAAGAAACTTTAGTTACTTGAAGTCTTCCTCTAGGCAAAAATCCTCAGCCAGTCCGGCATTTCGAACCTGCTCGTGGAAGAAGTGCAAGTAGAGCTCCTGACCTTCGATGTAGGCCTCCGGCTCCAATGGATATCGGTTTGTCGTCGGATCATAATCGAAGTGGTAAGGGGTTTCCAAATTCAAGCTATCCACGCGCCTAAAGCAAGGATCCCAAAAGTGAATTAGGTTAACTTTCTTATTACACTGTGTTTGAAAATGGTCTTTAAAAAGAAAGTCTCATTTTAGAAAGGTTGTCAAATCAATCGGAATTGCAAAGAATTGGCATCGCCAAAAATCTCGTCAAAATATAGAGACTACAAAAGTTTCGCAGATTTTTCCTTGATGGTTGATAAAATTGTTTAATAGAATCACGAAAAAATTCGTCAAAACGAATAGACTTTTACATTGTGTAGCCTAAATGTAAACAAAATTTCACGAATTTTTTTTTTTTTTTTTATGTTTGATAAAATTGTAATAAAAGGTTAAGTATTTTACAAAATCACGAAAAAATTCGTCAAAAATAAGGGATTTCTGTACTGTATAGCTAGAATGTAAACAAAGTTTCACGAAATTTTTCTTGATTCTATAAAAAATGTGTCAGAATTATGTTTCTTTTGAAGGTCTTTGACCGACGGGATAGGATCTATAGGGAAAATAAGTTTACCTTCTCCGGACTCGAACGTCTTCTGACGGCCTTCGAGCACGAAAGGATGAACTTCTTGGTCTGGCCCCATTGTAACCCACGGAATTCCTTCGAAGCGTTACGTTTGGAGTCTGCTGAGGAGACTCTTGATGAGGTAAAGGTGACACTAAAAGGAACAAAAATTGAATTTGTCAAGAAAACCGAATTTCAACTCTAACTTACATCGATCTTCTCTTGAATGCGGAATCGGTCGTTCTGGGGTTTGTGCCGGCACATGATTCGGCTCATTTTCGTCCTCTAATGAGGTCGGAAACTTTTTCGCCATGATAACTACGCAATAACTTGTTCAAAACTGATTAGAAGTTGAGAAAACGTCTGAATTCTCATTTTCTTTGTTTTGAATTAGGCGGATTTGTTTTGAAATTCAACAGTGGGCCCATGAATATTTTTCTAATTATTTCAGAAGAAAAAGATCATTTCACAAAAATATTAAAGACAATTACATAAAAATATAGATTTGAAAAAATATTCTTAATGATGAAATTAAATATTGATTTAAAAAAATATATTTGGTCCTTAATTTTCATTGAACAATATTTTTTTATTATTTTTTGATTCATGGACCTTAATGATAAAATGACAGAATTTGACAGAAACTGAGTCATTTAGAAATTGACAAAGTTTTGGAAATTGAAGAATTGAGGATTTTCAGAAAAGAAATCCAAGGAAAGAAGAAAAGTCAGAAATGTCAAAGTTGGTTGTTGCAAAAGAGCTAGGATGCTTTTATATTCCCCAAAATGTGCGAAAAGAGAGTCATCGCAAAAGTTTTGAGAAGAGTCGAGGAGAGGGGAGAGAACTAAGAAGAAGGAGAGCTGCTGCAAACTTTAGAATCAGAGTTTCAAATTAAAGAACTACTACTAGGTAGCAGAAGTAGTTACCAAAAGTGGCATCCTGAGAATTTTGGGATTTTTCCATGCGTTTTTCAACGCGCGCGAATCGCGCGCAACCGACAGGTATTAGAAAGCCTAATGAAAGAAGCGTCAAAACACAAAGCAGAAAATCTAGAAAAAAACTCGTGAAACTTTGTTTACATTCAAGCTACACAGTGCAGAACTCACTTCGTTTTGACGAATTTTTATGAAGGTAAGTCAATTTTCACTTGTTTAATTTTCTTGATACAAGAATCATGATTAGAAAGCAAATAATTGAAGCGACTTCAGTGGCACAGGTCAAATTAAACACTGATTCCGGTCCAAATTCATTGAACAAATGTGAAGCTAAAAATGGGAAAACACAATTGGCAGCATTGCTTCCAATGAATACAAATGACACTTGTTTCAAATCTTGAATGTTTTTGGTTAGCCAAGTGATTCCGGAGGGAAACAAAAAACAGGTGGAAAAGCCCATGAGACCAGTGCATATAAACAATATTATGGCATCTAAACCAAAAATGACTAAAAATAAGGATGAAATCAAGCATCCAGCCAAGCTTGAACAGAGAATAGCATCTGGACTGACCACTGTAGACAACGGGATTCCAATGAGTCTTCCAAACAAGTAACAGCCAAAATAGAGACTGAAACAAAAATCAAAACATGTTTTTTGTTATTGTTTTTTCAAGCGCGCGCTTTTCTGAGCGCACGCCATCTAATCAAAACACAAACAAAACTATATTTTAAAAGCTGAATTGACAGGTATACCTATTGAGCCATCCAGCCATTTGAGCAGATAGACTTAGACCACAAAGTCCCACAGTATAAGTTTGACTCTGAAAGTAACTATCCACTCCACAAGTCAGGAAATAAAATATGACGCCTAGGGAAATCAGGCCAATTTTGTGCTTGAATGGACTTTCTTGAGGAAGTGGACTACCACTGACAACTTCTGAGGACTTGACCAGTTGGGCGGCATGATGCTTGGGCAAGTTGAGTCCTTTAAAGGCGTGCCAGACAAATCCAAATCCTACTAATAACAGCCAAATCCCAAATATCAGACAAGGTATCACCAAAACGGATTCATCATTGATTGAAACTTCAATTTCCTTTTCAATAGTGTGATTTTGATCATTGGGATTTTTCAATCGAGTGCATATTTCATCAGAAGTTGATTTGGTCTCCGGTAAAAAATGTGGCATCAGGAGGGCAACTGCAAAAAAAAGGAACAAAATTAGTGGATGAAATCTGAGATTTTAAAAGAAATTTTCACGACAGCTAGGGCAAGAATCCTGTGTTTGCATCAAGTTGAGTGAACTTTGGCATCTTTTGGGGGATATCCTTGCAGATGACCAAAACTTACCGCATAAATTACCTCTTCACGCAAACGCCCTTTTCGCAATTTCTCTGTAAAAGTCAAGAAAAGTTTCCGGAATGAAATTCAAACCATTTCACAATGTTTGGAAATCACTATAAAAAAGTCTCATTTTACAAGTACGAAATGAGAACATTTGAATTTTAGCACCAAAAATTAGCATTACAAATTCGGCCCTTTTTGGCGCGAAAATTCAAAGTTTTTGAAAATTTGTTAAACAAACATAAAAAGTCAAAAATTATTTTTGACAATCACAATTTGAAGCAATGAGAAGATATTTTTGTTGATTTTCATACACAGTGTATCTCGTGATAACGAAAAAGATTGCGGAAACTTGTAGATGTCGTTTAAGAAATACGTACCCAATACAAAACCAATTGCAACACACGCATGTAATGACTGAACTAAAGGCCTTGAAGTTGTCGGACCCAACATTTGATTCATCAAACTGTTGTCAGCGATGTCAAAGGATCCGGAACCAAACGTCATCACCGTAAACACTTCCAAAGAAAGAAAATAGTTCCTCATTAAAATAGTACCCAAAACTCAGTCTATTCACTACTCACATGTGACGAGGAGAAAATAGTTCCTGATGAAAGGAATTGCCAGCAGGCAAAAAGAAGTGATGATTTGGGATAACCCCAAGAACAAAAGTTTTCTTTTTGATGACTCCCCCAAAAGGCTGCTATTGGTCAGACAGGCCAACGTGATGCCACCGGCCCTGGCGCTCCATAACAAAGAGATGGCCTGATGACCTACACCTACTTGGCTGCAGTAAGCAAAAAAGTAGGGAAACTATAATGGAATCTGAGACACTTTGGGAAACTCGATTAGAGCCTTTTTTCTTACCTGGCGAGGTAGGGTTGAGCTGGCCCCATGAGTCCATATGTCAGGCCAAGGCCAAGGTGTCCCATCCAAGCCACAGGAAAAAAAGACCAGAGTAAGGCTTTCAACTCTAACAAAGTTTTCTCCTCCATTTTAACAGATTTTTTAGCTTCTACGTCTACTATGCTGACTCTTGAATTTACTTTGCTTAGGAACAAGTTTAGAAAGCAACAACAAAATCTCAAGTGCGCGCGCGCATCGGCAATGTTTTTTAGCAGGATTGATCTACTTTTAATGACTGCCCTTATGCAAGGCAATATTTGGGTCAAGCCCTGAAATATGTGCATTTTTCAAATTTTTGAATTTTTGCGCCAAAAAAAGACTGTACCTGTAGATTCTTGATTTTTGCCACTAAAAGTTTTCACTTTTTCCAAAATATTTTTGGCCTCTTTTGTTTATTCGAATTTTTTTTTTAATGGTTGAATTTTCGCGCCAAAATGTTTTCAATTTGACAATAAACGTAGCTCGCTTTGCTCGCAAATGTTGTAAATTGAGACAAAGAAATGTTAGATTAAAGAAAAAGGTCATCAAAATCAGAACTTCTTTATTTAACGGAAAAATGACGGAATTTCATCACGCAACCCTTCAAGGGTTTTGCGATACAGCGTCGTATCTGTATTTCTTACACAATACGACAGCCACGACAACTACAATAATAAGCACGACAGCCGCACATGCCCCAATAATGGCATAAATTGCCGTTGTACTCAATCCGGATCCCGTTTCATCCCAAATGGCATGAGCTTCAGCTACCTCGCCGGATACATCTGTAACTCTTAGTCGGAGACCTTCTAGGCAACAACTGGCCGCTGCAACGACTTCTTGTTCTTTGGTGGTGCCAATGGGGAAATTAGTGTACCTATGGGAGTAGTACTTGATTGTAAACTGTGATCAAACATTGGCTTTTGCATGTGTGTATTGTGTACCTGTAATAAACCTGGTTTTGATAGGTTTCTTTGCCTCCAGGCTTGACATCGACCAAATGTAAGCCAGAGTCTTCGTCTTGGATACGGAACTTGACCCACCAGTATTCCAAGTCACAACCGGGCTCACCTGGACCATTGGTACAGGTTTCGTCCTCGCTTTCAGCACCGTATTCAATCTTGGTCCAAGGTTCGGTATCATCTTCTACCATTTCGTCAGTGACTTTGAATACAACTGTTGCTCGGACTTCTCGTTTGTTGCTGGGATCATTGTATCCTGGATCGTTGTTCCAATTCAGTCCATTATCCGGATTGTAACCTGTATTACCTCCGGGATTAAATCCACCTCCACTTTGGCTTGAACCTCCAACATTTGAGCCTCCACCTCCATAACCTCCGTTACCTCCAGGATTGTATCCTCCACCTTGGCTTGAACCTCCAGAGTTGTATCCTCCACCTTGACTTGAACCTCCAACGTTGGAACCTCCTTGGTTGTATCCTGGATTATAGCTTGAACCTCCAACTTGACTGGAACCTCCAACTGATCCACCACCTCCGTATCCTGATCCTCCAGATTGGCTTGAACCTATACAAAGGTTTGAAAAATAAGATTTTATCCTGACAAAATGACAAAGTTTTGACTTGTGAATTTTACCTCCTACTTGTCGTTTCCGCCTAAAGTTATCCTCTTTACGAACCACTAAAGACAACAACAGTTCCATGCCATTTTTGGTTTCTTGTGGAATAACCACATCAGTAACGGTGATAGTCTCTTGTTGACCTCCATTGAGGGTAATCATATCCCTACTCAATCGTCCTCGAAAGTTATTTTCACTCTCCAAACTGCAAAAGTATCAAAGTTAGCCAAAAATACCAAAGAATACAGTGGGGCAAATATCTTTTCAAATTTCATGAAAAAATTGAATTGAGTTTTTACCTGGCGGAATATCTCGACAAGCCATAAACATTGCTTTTAACGATAAATTGGAGTGTATGGCGACTTCCTGGGGTCCCAGAAAGCACCGAGTTATCCGACAAGGTTACAGTAAAAGTATCGTTGCTATGAACGTATAAACTACTTGAAGAAGAATGAGTTTGCCAAGCAGCTGCATTATTGCAGAAAACCAATGCTGCCAAAAGACAGATTTTGGCCGTTGCAGTAGCGACGTCCATTTTGAAGCACTAATACTCGATAAGTAAGACGCCAAGTATAACCCAAGCCTTACTGATAAGACCGATGATTATTTGCGGCTTTGATATAGCTCACATGTTCTGCCCTGTAGGTCAACAATACTTATGATAAGAACACTGAATCATTATTTACTTTGCTTGCCTTGTAAGCTTGCCTTCATTAATTTCACGGAATTTTTTGATTCAAAACTTTAGGAGAAACTGGAAATAAACAAACGTGAATCAAGTTTGAATGAGTTTGCATGAGTCACGCTATGTTAAAAGTCCAATTTTTATCCAAATCTACTTTGATATCTGTAAAATTCAACCCACCCTAATCCATAGAAAGTATCTCACCCTAATAAGTGAAAGTGATTTTTGGTAATTTTCCATGTCAAAAATCCAGATTAATACATGCACCAAAAATGTTACCTTTTTCATCTAAATGGATTTATGGACAAAACATATAATTTAGGCACAGTCTGGAGTGTATCTCAATATATTTTTCCCATCAAGGACTATATCATCTTTTAATGGCTCATTAGGGCCAGATTGCTTACTTTTCTCATGGGAAAGGTCCCAAGAGAGTGTAAAAGAAAGCTTCCCCTGTTTCATATGCTTACGTCACTTTTTTGACATTGGCGCAACCATATTTCAAGCTTTAGGCAAAAAAAAAAGGCTTCTATACTGCTGCAAGCTTTCGTAGCTCAGTCCTCAGGACCCTCCGCACACTGCTTCTGCTGTGCAGTTTCCGTTACTTCATCAAAGATGCTGTTCAGAAAAAAAAGCAGCCCAGCCAACCCACATTTTCTGAAAGAACCTATAAAAGCTTAGATGAATGCAGTTTACGGTAGGTGCTCTTCGTTGCTTTACTTCTTCACAGTGTTTGAAAACCACTCATAAAGTCTCATTAAAAAACTACTTTGCGAGCGAAGCGAGCTTCTATTACTGTTCAAAAGTACATAAAGGTTACAAAATGGTACAAAAGGTTACAAAAGGGTATAAAAGGGTACAAAAAGGTACAAAAGGGTACAAAAAAGTACAAAAAGGTACGAAAAGGGTACAAAATGGGACAAAAAGGTACAAAATGGTACAGAATGGTACAAAAAGGTACAAAAGCTACAAAAAGGTACAATAAGGGTACAAAAAGGTAAAATAAGGGTACAAAAAGGTACAAAAACATTCGAAAGGTTTCGTTGACAATTGAAATAAGATTTTTTGAGGGATTTTAGAACACTGTGTTACTATGTGCTCTTATGAGTCAGCTTGTATTTTTGTGAGTAGTCGATGTGGCATGGTAGAAATGTTTTATTGAGGACACTAATGCATTGAGCTAGAGCTTTGTCTGCCCTATCGATTCTTAGCAGTAGCGAAGGGAGAAGCGCTCGCGGTGAGTGAGTAGTCGCGCAAAGGCAAGCTCAAAAAGAGCCTCTACGCTTTGGGATAGTAGTACATAGTAGGAGTGTCAGTCAGAAACGCATTGTCGCTAATGGGGAAGGCCAATGCAGTATGGTACTACAACCACATACCACATTGTTGAAAAATGACTAAAAATATCCCATATGAATTTTCAATTAGGTTTTCAAATATTTGAATTTTCGCGCCATTTTGATTTTGTTATGATTTGCCAAAGTTCGCTCCATTCAACAGCTGACTTTTACCAAAACTCGCTCAGTCGGTCAATTTCCCCCTTTTTTGCTCGCTTCGCTCGCAATGTTGTAAAATGAGACTTTTTGTTATAATTCTTAAACACTGTGGAATCCACATTACAAGCCAAAGTTCGCTCCATTCAACAGCTGACTTTTACCAAAACTCGCCCAGTTTAGTAAGCAATTTCCCCCTTTTTTGCTCGCTGGACTCGCAATGTTGTAAAATGAGACTTTTGTTATGATTTTCAAACACTGTGGAATCCACATTACACTGAAAACTCGTTATCGTTAGTATTCAATTTCCATTATTATATCAATTTTCAAAAACATTTATGAATTTAAAACTGTAGTTAAAGTAAGAAATAATTGAGTTCCCACGGTAGCGTTCCCCCAATGTATAAGAAAGACTCTCGCGAGTCGCGTTAGCGGCCTCGGTCTCGTCCTCGTAACCGCTATATTTCGGTTGGCACACTAGTCTGCTAAAAGCAGAAGAAAGCGTGCTGGAAAAAAAGTCCCTCGTGGGGACGTATGTATACCATATACATACGCTTACTGCCCTCACAACAGACGTCGGATACGAGTGGACAAAAAACTGAATGCCTAATAGAATATGTAAGATACTACGAACGAAGAAGGGAGACTTGTAGTATTCTACTGTATTTCTTGTTCTTTTTTTATATCATCGATCAATAGCCGGTGTGCAAAAAACCAAGGCCAAAAAGTCCTTGAAGGCAAACTCCACGCGAAACAGCTTTTTTAAAAAAAACGTGCACTGCATCGATCACCCAAGTAGGATAGGAGCCTTTGGCCTTTTTAAAGGTCTTTTCCTAGACCTTTTAAGGCTCAAAAGAAAATTGAATTTCCAGGGAATTCTGGGAATTCTAATTTGTATTTGAGGGGTGACACATGTTTGTGTATATGTATAAATGTGGCCTAGAGCCCCAACTGCTTTCATTTTTCGTTTGCAACAGCCTCGAGGCTGCAAGCGGAGGACACTACGACCAGCGTTGTTGTACTGCTGAGGAGGCCACTATGACTACTAGAGCCTCTAAAGCTACTGTTACGAGAATAGTATCGACCACTATAGTCAGTCGTGTATGCGGTGTACCAACATTAAGTCCTATATAGAGCTGCCGCTCTTTTGGTGAAATATTGAGCTTGACTTTTGGCTTTGAGCCAATGGTTGAATGGTTGAAAAAACCAAGGAAACCAAGATCTATATGTCGTGATATCATATCCAAGGTTTTCTACTGTGCTGAAAGGCTTTCTATTCGGAATCTTTGCCTCCATTGTGTGTCTCGTTCGACTGTCAAACCGGCCGTGACATTTGGTCTGATTGAATGCACAACCATCGCAACCATCTGCTGAGAAGCCTTCTGCAGCAGCTCAGCTTAGTTTCTCTCCAACTGTCTCCTTAGTGGGACGGTCTTTGGTATATACAAACCACGGGAATAGAGACAGCCTCCGACAGCGGATCTCACTCAAGTCATTATCATCAGTTGTCAGTGGAATATTCAAGGAAGAAGACTATCTGAATAATTCAGTCAACATCCTGCCTGCCATTCTATACAGTTAGTGATTCACTGATTTAATACAAGATTCTTCGTTGCAAAGATCAAAAGAAGTTGAAAGAATGAAACAAAAGTTTCTTAGGAAAGAATATTACTATGGTCAATACTTTGTGCATCAGTGTTGACTTTTGTGTAAAGGATTCTGGGAAATCTACGGTAGATGGCGTACTTACCTTTGGATATGTGATACAAAAATCGAGCTAAATAAGTACGAGGTTGGCAATTTCAAGCCACTCATTTCAATTATCAAGCTGCATGCACATCAAGAAATGTTTTCAGTTTAAAGGTTCCAAAGTCAGATGGCTATCCAATATTAGCATTTAGCAAACTTCAGAAGTTCGAACAATCGAAAATCTTTCAATAAATCTTATTTACGAGCAAAGTTAGTAACGTTTTCTTCAAAGTTGTAAGTAACTGTAGACTGTAGAGTAATCTTTTCGAGCTAAGAATCAGTAAAAGCACAATTTTGGCCATTTTTCAAACAACGGAAAATTAACCGCTTGATGGCGTTTAAGTAATCTTGAGATGTCACGTTCACAAAACTGAAAGAAAACAGTACGCAAAATTCAAAAATAAAGTTTGACAATTTGACATTTGGAAAATATAATTCACCAATAAAACGATTTTTCACTTTCAAATTGACGGCAAAATGTATTAAAATATTTTTAGAGGTTTTCCGAGTCGTTTTATTCGATAAAGCTAAAAGGGATCAAATTGCATAATATTAGTAAATGTTGACACTAATCGGTAAGAATTGCCATGACAGATATAGTCATAATCATCAATATATGCATGCCTTCAAAATTTTAGTTAATTGGAAGGCTTAAACGGTGAAAAATTACACAAGCATAAATACAGGTGTAGATCTTACTTACATAACATATGTAACAACTACTTAGGTAATAGATAAATTAGTGTTATGAACAGGCGAGTAAGGTCAGTTTTTAAGCAATAAGCTTGTTATGAATTATGATGGATTTCAAACGCTACTCACACAAAATTGTAGTCCTCTTCGTCCTCTTCATTATAATTATAATAAATGTTAAGAACTACAACAGTATCTGCGCTTTCTGCGACTTCATTAATCACCAAATATGCAAGCCTTTATAGTATTGTGTAATTAAAAGGCACTAATGGATACAAGCGAAAAAATATATTGCGGATGGGGTTAGTCTACTTACTTAACCTAGGTGAAACTATTATCCAATAATACAAACAGGCGAGTACTATTTATGACTGGTCATTTTTGGGTGCCTGTTAAAGACACATTTTGACAAAATCTCGCTAGGCGCTAGGCTCGTTTCTAATAAACAACAACCCCACCACAATCAAAAACCACAAAGTCTACGTAATCTGAAAATGAAAATCTTGAGATAGCATCATCAGTGAATCACTACCGGAAACAACCCAAGGAAATATAGCTTGATGCAAATAGGCATCAGCAGCATCAACATCTGCTCTCCTTGCCAAGCTGATATAGCATAATCAAGTGGCTGCGACGAGTTTTTTGGCTTGTCTTATTTACACAGAGCAGTAGTATCTACCTTATAATACATATCGGCCGCGAGATAGACCGAGGAGGCCGGAGGCCGACGAGGAAGAAGAAGGAGACGGAGGCCGAGACAGGAGCAGCCTCGTAGTAACACAAGCAGAGAGACTACTCAAGAAAAGGCTACTCGTAAACTTGGAAAGAGGAGCGCACTGGCTCCCGCCTGACGTCCCTCTCAAGCAGGAAAAGCAGCCTCAGAATGCAGGAATACAGTCGAAATTCGGCCGCTGAGGCGTCAGGATCAGCCTCATCATGGCTCCCTCTTGCCTCGACAACCTGTCCTACGACGAGGACTCCGAATTTGGGAATAATGAAAATCTTGAACAGGTTGCCAAACCTCGATTCCATCTGTCTCCAAAGTGCCTGAAAAGAATGGCGAAAAAGTCGCTCAAAAGGCTGATAGAATGGCTGCTGGAGGTGGAAATGGGCTTTGTTTGGGGCGTGGCCGGCCTCTCTATCATCACCTTTGTCTTCGCTGCCATTTGGTACATCGATCCCGCCCTCTTGACCCTGGTTTTGAGGTTCCGAAAGGCCGAATGTACCACGAAAAATCAAGCCTTCCTCATCGGGATTTCCAACTGTTCCTGGACTTCTTGTCGACTTGGATGTACGCGGGAAGTCTACAAATGTTGGCAAATACAGGTTAGTAGACTTAATAGCCTTTATGGCCTTTATCATCATCAGTTCGGAGGATCAGCTTTCGAGCAAAACTTTTTCAATATTCAAATTCATAGGAGGGCAAAAGTTGGAAAACGATCAAAAAGTTTTTCATTCCCTTTTTCGTGTCTGTTTTCGACCATTATTTTTGACTTTTCGATTGCCAGGCCATATCAAGTTAAATCCTTTAAAGGCCTTTAAAGAAACCTAATTAACAGACACAAAAGAAGAAGCTTTGCAAGATGCAGTTTGAAGCAAACTTTCCGTTTTCTTTTAGGTTGAATTTGATTTTGTTGAAGATAGCAAAGCCTATGAACCGCCATGGGCCTCAGTCTCAATGTTCGACCGCGGCAGCTTATACAACGCCGACTACTCCGACCCCCACAAGTCACCCCCACTCAACGTGGCCAGGCTCTACCCCAACGTCCGCGGCTGTGGCTACCCCCCTGAACTCAATTGTGAAGAGTTTTATGAGACCCACAAAAACAACACCCAATTCCCCTGTTGGGTCTCCACCCTGGACACCTCGGTGGCCATCACCAGCCTGGACCTGGAACGTGCCAAAGGCGAGGTCCTCTTCAGCCTCATTCCACTCCTGATTTTCATTTTGTTCGTTCTCTATGCCTTCTGTCGCATGGGCGTTTTTGCCATTTGTAACCCGCTCAGAATGTGCCCAGACGCGCCCGATACCAAGGTCGACCTTCCGGGTATAACCCCCAAAAAATTGATGACCTACAAGAGGGGCATGAGTATCAAAAGGACTTCAAGTGACTCCTCCTCAGAAGTGAATATTTTCAATAATGAGAATAATCAAAATAATCATGAATTGCAAATCCCGGATACCATCAAGGAAGATCCTCTGGAGCTTGACATCAGTGATAATGGGAATAATTCTGAATTGAATAATAAGCAAATTGTGACCAGTGCTGAAGTCTTGCCACGAAAACTCAGTTCAGAATCTGCTTTTCTCATCAAGACTGGGGGGCATAAGAGTGTAGATGAATTAATTGAACAAGAATTACTTAGTAAAAGTGGTTTGAATCCCTTTAGTAGTCAAAGTGAGACTTCTTTGAGGTCAGAAACCAATACAGTGATCAATGAGTTGTTTGGTGAAGAACTACAACGAATGGACCAAGAAACGTTACTTCAAAGTAAAATGGACGTTTTAGATCTTAAAGAATTGCAGCCTTATGACAATAGTAGTGGGCAGATTTTGAATATCCGTAAAAGATCTGACAAATCTGCTAGTGGACATCATAGTAGTCAAAAATCGCCATCGCCTTCCAGCCTCAATAGCAGCCTTTGGGACTATAATAACGATGAGGCTGATCATGAAAATAATCAAAACTCTTTTACATCACGAGCCAAACACTTATAGTAGCAGTGTAATTTTGCAATAATAACGAAAAGTGCCACTTGAATTGAAGAAGAATGAATGAATGAATCATTGGTTGAATCAAATTAGATTTAGTTTTCCATCAAATGATAAAACCAGATAAACCCTGATTCTGTGCTGGAAAAGCAATAAAAATTGCAAAGCCTATCTAAACCCAATGGTGTGTGAAATCGATTTTTTTTTCGGCCTGACACAGAGTTATACTCTTGAAACATACCTACTGTTATCCCTACCAGATAGTCTATTACAAATTTTCTCAAAAAGTGCCAAAATATTTCTTAATTTTTGGCCAGAAATGGCCATCTGGTAACGATTTATCACACCGTTCGAAATCTTTATTTTTTGTCTAAAAATTCAACTTTGATTTCCCGAGAAAATTGTCGATTTTTTTGAAGAAAAATTGTCAAAAAAAATTTGGGTGAAAAACTCGTGAAAATGTTGGGGGTTTAGTCAAAATTGAATTTTTGGACAAAAATTTGACTTTTCGAAAAGTGTGTAATTGTGAATATATACTTTTCAGTTCACGAGACGACAACCCTGTAAAACATGCACAAAATGGTCTTGCATATCTTACAAAGAATAATTCATATTTTTTGCCTTGCTGACAAGCGTGAAACACATTTTGCAGACACTTTAATCCATGCCTGACTAATAACTCAGTCACACGTGAAAAAAGCTTTCACATATAAGGGAATTGCTGATTTGAGTCTCTTATTTTTTGCTGCTGGTGTACTACAGCCTTCTTTATAGACTTGGCTCACAACCAAAGCAATTCTTGTTTTAGTGCCCCATTATCAAGAGTTATATACATGGCCTTTTATGTTCTATTTTGTGTACCTTAATGCCTTCTGCTGCTGGGAAGATAGTATACTAAACTGTCACCTTAAGCAAGAATAATGTATCATTAAAAAAAGTCATCCATTTTTCCTTGTCATAATTTTCCTTTTTTGTGGATCATTGTAGGATTTTTCTTCAAAATACATTTCCAATTTGCTTTCGGATATGTAAGGCTTTCATAGAATTTAGAAAGCAATGGAAAACATGACGTAAAAGCAATATAAAATATTCATACCTTAGAATGTAAGTAGATACAAAAAAGTATCATTTATATAATGTTTTAAGTTTTGTTGTGCATTTTTCTCTGCAATTTTCCAAATGTCATCAGGTATCGAAAGAAAGTTTGAATAGAAAAGGATTGGGGACTACTTTGAATAATGAATTATGTCTGTCATATGCAATTAAGTCAATCGAAGTTGCTTTGTGCCTTGCACACCTTTTGAGGCCTTTAATGAAGGTTTATTATGTTCACACTAGTATTATGAGGACCCCGCCATCTAGTGGACAATTCCTAACACTTGAGAAAATTCATCGGATTGTAGGAGAACTTGCGGACCTGCTACGAGAGTCTCTTGGGCCAGATGGCAAAGCTGTGATGATTAGTATTCGTTCTCCAAGGCAAACAATGGTCACCAAGGTAATCACGATGATATATTACACTATAATACATATGAAAAATAAGTATTCTTTAAAAAACACTTTGTTCCCTCGGCCCTTCGGGCCTCGGTCACTCATTTTGTCCTAATGTTCCACATGAAATAATCAGCAAAGAATTTTCAATTTTCTCTGGTGTAGCATTAGCAAAGGCTGGACCTTTGCGTGCAGAAAGGAAGTGTCCATTTCCAAAGGCCGTCCTTGTTCCACGGCTCCACACTGATCCAAAAGTCCATATTTTGTGTCCAAAAATCCATTT
>LT727951.1:239839-254551 GCA_900157175.1 Oithona nana
TCGTGAAAATTCTTTGGTTACTTTGTGAAAACAAAACAAACTTTTCGATTTGACGGAAAAAAACTCTTTTAGAATCCAAACTTTTCTCGTCAAAATTCTTTGGTTACTTCGTAAAAAAACTGATTATTGTGCGCGAAAATTCATATATTTGAGCTCACTTCGCTCGTAATGTTGTAAAATGAGACTTTTCAGATTATTTTTATACACTTTGTTATTTATTGACACTGATGATAACATTGTGTTTTTTTGATTGACAGGTTCCACCAAAACAATTCTAGCGTTTTCATAAAATATTTTTTGAAACAATTTTATTTACTGTAGTTTATCATGATAATCTATGGCGCCTCTCCTAACGCTTAACTGTACTGATAATCCAAGCTCTTTGAACATATGCTCAAAGTGCAGCTGTCCTCCCCTGTATTCGCCTCGTTTAGTCTCGAAAAAAAGCTTGACTGCTGCCATAGCATAACTACCAAGCCGCAAAAATGCTTGAACAGAACCTCAAAAAACTGGTTTCCAAGGTGTCACCGAGATGTGCTGCCACCCATCAAGATATATAATCTATTATCTGACCGTAAATCGACTTTAACCGTAAATAGACAGAAGAAATGATATCTACATTTTGAGCCTTCTGCTTGAGAGATTTTAATCAAGAAGTCGTCAAGACATAAAAGGATCTCAAACAAATTACTTTGGCTAAGAAGGAGGTCTGAATTCTAAATTCCATATTTGATATCAGCAAAGTTGGATGGAATTTAGATGATTCAAATCAACATTTTTCAAGACGATTAAATTCAGAATTATCAAGAAATAGAGAATTTCGCGGATTTTTTTTTCTTTTTAAATTTTTTTGATATTGAAATTCTCTTTATGCTAAAAAAATCAAGAATTTCATTGAGTCAATTTTTTTTTTGCCACAAAATTCTTCAATTGAATAGTTTATTTTTGAGGTAGAATTTTTGGGTTTTGTGAACCCTAGGCGATTATTATTCTCATGGTCTAATGATTATTTCGCGGAAAATAAAAATTTGTTTTCGAGACCCCATACCTGCACGCTATTAGTGGAGATGATGGACTCGTCAGAGTCGGAGTATGGTGGACTGGTGGCCAACATGTTGAAAGCAATTTTCTCAGGGTAAGGACCGAAGTAAAAACAATCGTCCGACGCCGGTGTTTTCTGACAAAAATTGATGTTTATCACCGACGACTTTTGTTGCTTCGAGTCTCTGAATTTCCCGCCACTTTTGACATAAATTCAGGTTTCGTAGCAGAATTCCAATGTCCAAAAAAAATCTTCGATTTTGATCACTCAATGCAAAGTTTGATTTGATTCCAAATGCAAACCCGGGTGAAAGCGGACTTCTTTGTTCACTGCATATGTCAGAACTAAATTTGGGGGCAGCTGCAAAACTCTGGTACCGCGATGGGGTGTAATCAGACGCGCGTATTTTGAGTAATTTTTCTTGAGTTGAATGTCCTCTGAAGTTCACTTTTTTCTTGGATTTTTCTTACGTTTTTCTTGATTTTTTTAGGTTTAAGTTAAGCAAATGACTTGAAAATTGCCTTAAAAATCAAGTCTCATTGAAATTGAAGTTCTTGACAGTGGAACGGCTGTGACCCGAATGACGGGAGGTCTGGATCCAACGTTGGCGGGAATCGGACTTTTCCCGGACGGACGGACGTTTAGACTAGCGGACCAGGCTAGAGAGCCACACGAAAATTCTATTCTACTGAGGAGGCAGCTACGACAGGAGGGAGCAGCAGTTCAGCCAACCCCTGCTCGATGATCAGCCGGCCAGCTTTAGTGTTGTTCAAAACACTAGTGATGCCCGATAGAACGAACTGAACAGATGCTACATCACCTATGAATAGAAACATGTGCAGCTCCAACTTTGATTTTCTATTTTTGTAATTTGAGTCTCTAAGTTAACAAAATAGACGCAAAAAATACGCGGACAAGGTGTCAATAAACTTTCACATCTTGCAAAATTAAGGAAATTATTCGTCAAACTTTGTTTACGTTTTAACTACAAAACAGAACTCCTTTCATTTTGACGATTTTTTTCACAGAAACAATTTTTGAAATGTAGACAAAAAGTCTCATTGAGATTACGAGCGAAGCGAGCCACGATTTTATTTTAAAGCTAAATTGAATTGTAAAGCCCAAAATAAAAATCTAAAGCTGCAATTTTAGCCATTTTTGGCGCGAAAATTCAAGTTATTTATTGCGTTGCTGGATTTTAAAACTATTTTTAAAACCTTGAAAATCACGTGCTACCAAAACTCCTTTCATGGAAAAATATCGTAAATTCCGTTGCTCTACAACTGCAACTATTATTATCAAAGCGGAACTCTGGCAAAACTATTGTTGTGTATTACGCCGGGCCGGACGCTGGACTACGCGTTTTAAAAACCACAATGCTCCACGGAAAATAGGTCACGCTGGTCAACTCACTTTTACTTTTCTGGTCAATAAGCGATTGAATTTTGCGACAAAAGACGGTTAGCAAGACCTTTAAAAATTTCCCTTTTCTTCAAGGAAAAGACGCCCAGTGACCGGCCGGTCGGTCCACCCAATTTCTCCAAGGAATTTAAAAGGTTTGAGATGGTCATCCAGATAAATCTTGTTAGCAGGGGTCTGTTGAAGTTTCTTGGCTACAAAAATAACCGAAAAATATGATTGTCCTGAACAAGAAGATGATCGCAATGGGACCATAACCAAGGAGATTTCAACGATGACCAGTACTGCCACCCAAGCTTTGCCATCATCCTCGTTAAGAAACAAACTTTGTGACGAAATGACGCTACTACTACTTTTTAATCGGAATTTAAAGAGACAACCCCTCTGGATTTTTACAGCTTAGGATTTTACTAATCAATAAAAATGACGAAAAAACATAGTCTCTCTCTCGGGCCAATTTAAATTGACCAGTCTGGTCAGGATCATCCTCATCCATTATTTCAAATGACCATTAATCCAAAAATAGTTTGGCTTGGGTTTAAAAATACTTATTTTCATTAACTTTTAAAGGTGGAGCCTCCGGCAGTAGCTACCTTCGCTCCCAAAAAATATGTTTTTCCCAATTTTTTTTCGCATGCAAAGTTTCACTATTTTGTATGTAATCGCATTTCGGTTATGCGAGGCCTCCGGCAGTTGCTCGCTTCGCTCGCAAATAGACCCGAAAATGATTATCGACAATCCCTAAAGTTANATTTTCATTAACTTTTAAAGGTGGAGCCTCCGGCAGTAGCTACCTTCGCTGCCAAAAAATATGTTTTTCTCCAATTTTTTTACGCATGCAAAGTTTCACTATTGTATGTAATCACATTTCGGTTATGCGAGGCCTCGGGCGGTTGCTCGCTTCGCTCGCAAATAGACCCGAAAATGATTATCGACAATCCCTAAAGTTAACCCTGAAGTGTATATGTAGTGTGTATGTTGCTGCCTGTCCTGTGCACAGCCCAGGAGCTCGTCGCACAGCGGATGATGGCAGCAGCAACGTTGCTGCGAACGTTCGGAGCTTTGTCTAGGCCGCTTCTGCAGAGTAGCTAGCCCAGCAGCCACTAAACCCCGCTATCTCCCTCCTATAAGCTGTTCTGCAGTGGCCCCATTGCCCCCTCTTCCCCTACTAAAATGATTTTTGAGCATGAAAAATCCATCTTTCCATCAACCCTAAAATTATCTCCAAATCTGCAAGATTTATGCCTGGCGATTTTGCCTCATTTTGAAGGCTCAGAGGAAATCTTGGAGTTTTGATTCAACTTTAGGATTTGAGGTTGGATGAACTAACTGTCGTGAGGGCAATATCCTCATAGGCAGGCCAGGGTAGCAGCAGCAGGCTGCCCTAGCAAGCTTCATCGAATCCATCTGCTCACCCTACTAGCCATGAGACTCTGGTAGGATGGCGGGAGATGTAAAATATTTTTTGCTGCTGCTGCTGAAGCTCCAGCAACCCAACAGTTCAGCAAGGGCAAGAGCAAGCAGATTGGAGACAACATAAAGTCTATGAAAAGCTTTCTCTAGTATGTAGTACTGATGCTAATTTTGCCCTTTTGTCACCCAAAAAAAAGCTGTTGCCTTGCCTTGATAATGTATTTCTCTGTCTATTGTGTAGCTTGATTTTCCCAATCACTACTCAACAATACAGCAGAACAATGCTATAACAATCTCCTTGTTCCACGTCAAAAATCATTTTGGAAAATGTCAATTTTAATCACTAAGATCACAAAACAGGCCTGCCAGCAACCCAAGTTCCGAGCAATGACCTCTAGAATGTGTACAGCAGGCTTATCATAAAAGTCAAAGTGACTGATTTTCAAAAAAGGTCAAAATCGTTTAGGTAACTCTTCTTTATTATCACCACATTGCATCTAAGGAATGTTAAGCAAATTCCTTATTTTTGGATACCTGGATTATGGAGGGAACTATCGGAATTGTATTTTTGAGTTGCAGCGCTGAAGCAAGCGGGGAATCAAGCTGCTTGGTTCAATGAACGCTGAATGTATAGAGTTCAATGTTGCTGCGGCCTGAGAAAGATGAATAAGCCGTAAATTGTTGGAAGTTGAACTTCAGGCCGGTGCCCCCTTGCCTTGCCCAAAAAATGCCTTAAGGCATTCCTGCCCGCTTGCCATCATTTCAGAGCTCTGCCAGAGCTCTGCCAGTGTTGCCTTCTTCTTTGCCGGCTCTTGCTTCATAGCCTAGGCTCCATCGCAACAACTTGCACTCTTGCATCCTGCACGCCATCATCATGGTTCATGGCCAAAAAACTCAGCATAGCCAATCCCCATGCTGCTGCTTCTCCTCGCTTTGGTTTTTAGAAACAGATCATTAAAAGGTCTACATCACAAATTACGGTAGCCTCAATTATGATGAAGCTTTAGATGTTAGAACCAATTTGGTGATAGTACAAATCGTCAAAAAATCAACTTTACGTTAGATGGAGCTTATGTGCAACTATCAATTTTACATGCCAAGTTGTAGCTACAATTATATAACATATTTTAACAATATGATCAACTTTGGTTTTCTTTTAATAACAGGACATAAGTATTCGTTGGTATTACCTTGTGATTTCCTTATTTTGTCTTGATAAAAAGCTTTTTGGGTCAAAATCTAGAAAAATAATTCAAAAGAAATGTATCTTAACAAAAGATTACTATACTTTAACTGAAGCTATGTTCATTTGCTTTTTAACCATTCTCTTTCTGATTTTTTACGAAATTTTGCCAGGTCTGGTGTCTAAACCAAGACCAAATATTTCTTCATCCCTCTGACGAAATCACAAAAATCCAAGTAAGCAAAAACCGTAGCCCCTATGATGATAACGACGCATTAGAACCCAAACCCAATTTTGTTTTTCTGTCATGGACTATTAGTCCAGTGCAGTGCCATGGGTTTGCATTTTAAATTTCTTCTCATGGATTAGAAAAAAAGCGTTGCTCCCCTCATGCGATTTTCCTTTGTGTTTGGGCTCAGCGTTGAACTCATTTCAATGAATAGGGAGCATTTTGCTCCTGGTTGTCCTGGTAGGGACTGCAGTATGGCATAACACATCTCAGAGTAGGGGGAGTCACAAACAACACGGTTATTGCTCTAAAGCTCAATGGCATTCATGCAGAAGGCAATATCGCATTTTTAAAAGCAACAGTTTTCTATAGTACCTATAACGTCTTTTACATTATAAGAAAACCATGGGGACTCAAAAGTAACAAGGAGAGAAGAGGGCATGTGTTGCAGGGAGATCGAGTGTGTGTCAGTTCATAAGCTGGTTTATGGTTCTGGCTCTACAAAGTAAGAACGGACACGCATTCCTGGGAAGATTTTACTGTTGTCAGCTAATCCTAAGGCGAGTAAAAGGGCTCTCTTGCACAGTGTTTCAAAATAACCGAATAATATCTCATATGAATTTTTACGCCAAAACATAACCTTTTTTTTATACCTTTTTATACTTTTTTCTGTAACTTTTGAAACCTTCGCTCGCAAAGTTGTGAAATGAGACTTTTTTAACCATTTTCTAACGGAGTGCAGCTAAGTACAAAACAAGAATGAAACAGAAGAATAAAGGATGATTCAGTTCTTAATGCTATAATTTGTCCAGAATGGATAGAACAATTCTCGATAATGATCGAAAAGGTGCTTCGTTGAAACCATCATCATCATCACTACCGACGCTGAGGCAACGTCGGTTTTTCACCAACAGATGCTGCCATTTTTTTTCTAGAGCATTTATTATTACAGGGAGGCTCAAAGCTTAAGAGTCAACGTGTACTTTCTGTAAAGCAACAGGCTTTTTCATATTTGGCAGCAAAAAACGTGATTTATTGAAAAATCCAGTCTCAGGGGGTCTCAGGGCCATTTTTGCAAGGCCTTTTGGAATCAACGTCAATCTGGTCCTGAATGACGCTATTCAAAGAACTTGACCCTAGATTTATCCTAACAAATGGAACATTCAATAAATCTGGATTTTAATGTCAAGTGTCCTATTTTAGCAATTTAGAATAACAAGATGTAGAGCCTGTTTTAGTATCGGCATTCTTCTTTTGTGTTAGGATTTTGATTTTTTTTCTGACAAGTCCATGGCAGGAAACATAATGACTAATGGTGGCTTATATCAAATCTTAGAAGAATGTACTAAAGATACCAAGTTGTCGAATGTCGTTGTCAAGGCCTTTGATAATAAAAGAATGTTGACTAAGCTATGATCAAAGAATTGCAAAAAGTTATAAAAAAAAGTTCACCAAGCGAATAGTTTTGTGATGGACTGCAGCTGTCAAGAACGTAATTAGGCGTTCTTGGGTTGGGAAGAATGAAGGAGGAGGCTAGCTAACCATAAAATCCAACAGAAACAGAACTAGATATTCGGTTTTTCTATAAGACAGACCTCTAGCCTAATTACAATCAATTTCCAACCTAATAGCCAAGACCATGCCAGAACTCTAGGCACCAACTCTGTTACAACAGAAATAACACAAGTAAAAGGTAGCAATTAGCTATAGCTAAAAAGTCATAAAAATCAACTTCTCAAGTTCATTAAGAATAAGGTAAGGTAAGGGGGCAAGAAGCAACAAGCAGAGAGATCGAAAATCTTGTCTTGAGCATGCTTGGGGTCACTGTATTTTCTTCATAGGGGTCCCGTGTCATGCTTCACATAAAAATGGATGGCCCAGGCTAGAGATTGAAAAAAACGGCCGCTGAACAGTTCTTAACTGCTGTGAGCCTTAGAAGTTGTTATGGTGTGTTCCATGCCTGCTGCTGCAAGAAGAACGAACGGTACAAGGAGAGCTCAAAAATGTGGTCTCCTCCAAGTAGTCCGGTCCTGTGCTCACTTTGGAAGGAAAAAGGCGCGTAGAAAATTGCGGTCAAATTCTTTTCCCAGCCCTGCTTGCATGGGCAGCAGAATCTCCTGTGCACTGCAAGCAGGCACAAGCAAGTCGAAAAGTCTTCTTTCCTGGCCTGTGTGAGCCTGAGTGAGAGCTTGACTTGGACTGGAGTAAGAGAGAATCTACTTGGAGAGACTCAACTTGGCTGCTAGCACCCGCCAAAAAATCTTCTTTCCTAAAAGAAAATGGAGGCAAACAAAGAGGAAGACAGTCATTATGTACACAAGAGTACCTAGGTAAAAACCTAGCTTGCCTATTATTAACTTCCATTCATGAGACCAGAAAAGATGAAGAAAAGCTGTCCATGTCCATCTAGGTTGTCAATTATACTTCTAGCTTCATTCTTCTTCCTTTTTGACTTTTGGTCCTCAGGAGTAATTTGTAATTTTCAGAAGCTAATAACCATTGATTAGCTAGACACCAGGTGTCAGAATTCTGCTTGCTGCCGTTGCAATTGAACTGCTGGGTTGGGCTTTTACTATCCAAAATCAGGACCTTTAGCTCACAGTATGAGAACCAAACGTCATAGGGAGTTTTTGAGGTTGGAGATTTCTACAATTTACATTTAGACAGTGTTTTTAGTCAAATTAGAATGTAGTGCACTGGGTTGGCTTCTTTTTAAGACAAAGTTGTAAAAGTAAATGTATTTATGATGGGACTTCAAAATTCAGTGTCTTTCCAAAAGTGGTGCAATATATTTCTTAAGTGGCGGGAAAAATTGGGTTTTAGGTTTGAAAAAGTGTTCCGCTATCAAATCTGCACACTCACCTCCTCCCCTCTCAAAATTCTTGTGTGACTTTTTCAGGCAAGTCAAAAATGAGGAAATCATAAAAACAGCTTGGCTATAATGGGTAAATCCATCCCATAAACCAAATATGGTAATTTCAACAGAGTTCAGCTCTAGCATTACAGCAACTATAGAAAAAAAATCGATATCAAGCTGACAAAAACCCGCGAAAAGCAAAGGACGCCATGTATGCTAGCATCATATGTTATGTATTTCCCTAAATAATGATGCTACTAAATTAAAAATAGGATTTCCTCTTAGATGCCACTATGGGATAAGTCAGGAGATGATTCTTTTTGGTGCTTGACAATTTAGTGACGGATAGACCGGATAATGCACCTCCGTTGGCCGGAAAGGCTTTTCACGGTGTGTCGCTAATGCTTGCTGCCATCCATGGCACGAGTTTTTCAGAGTCAATGAAACACGCCAATTTAGTATACACCAGGTGCAAGCTTAGTTCCCAAATGCTCGAACAGCATCACCACCATCATTCAGTGTAGCTCTGCTGCTGCCATTATTAGAAAAAGCCAAGCTGCTCTACAGCTCGTCCTGCTATCCTCCCCTCACATCCTGTGTTGGCAATTTATGGCGCAAAAATAGGCAAGAGGTTGCGCGAATCAAGCGCACTTGTTGCGTAAAGTAATAAAAGTTGATTGGGGTGGGTGCCATAAAATGAGGAAATTGGGTCAAACAAGACACTGGAAAAAAATTTGTTGCTAAGTAGCTTTGGGAATTTAGTGAGATTCTTGTTTTAATGTTGACTAGGGCATTAATAAGATTTATTGCTAAATGTCTTAGTGACCAAATTCTTTAGTAGTCAGGTTAGGACTAGAGTAAAAAGGGGTTGTCTGATGTACAATGGGGGGATGCAATCAGTGCTTCTTGACATGCTAAGAATGTCGTCAAAGTGGACATTACTGAGAAGAGAACTGTTGCTAGCTTGCTTCAACTGGTAATGTGAGAATGTTGAGTGAAATATGGTGTATAGAAAAACAGAACTTTTGCTTTTTGAAGGAGCAGGGACAACTTCTAGTACACTCCAGACTAATATTTATTAGTTGTTATTCTGTCCTTGAATTCTGACGGCAGCAGATTTCCCACTGCTCAAATTAGTCTTGAAACTGTGTATTCCTTCTTCTGCTTAGTCAAATATCAGCTAAAAGCTGGGATGAAAAATGATACCCTAAATATGAGACACACAACCCCCTCTTCTTCTCAAGAGTCATTTTTGCAGTTGAGCATGATTTAGGCATGCAAAGAATGTTCAGATTTGGAGCTAAGATTTTGTTGCTAAAATTATTCTCAACACCTGTCTGCTTCTGACTTGAAAAGTCTTGGGTAAACAAATATCTGATTATAAACTAATTAATTTACAATGTACAAAAATCTTTAACAGAAGATGGCCAAAGAAACTGAAAAATTGAATCAGAAGATTCTGTACACTGTTGTGTGAAATTGTAACCTTTTAAAAAGCAATAAACAAAATTCAGTATTTTCCACCACTGAGAAAAAAGATTGATTGACTGACCGAAAAAAGATAAACATGAATCAAAGACTGAACTGTGCTCTTGAACTCATTTGGACTCTGCCTGACACACTGATAGGATGCCTCCACAAGACCTGAATAAACTTATTTCCTACTTGAAATGGTCAGCATTTGTATTTTGCAAAATTGCTTTCATATGGAAAGTATCAGATGGTATCAAAAGTTACATTTCAAAAGATATTGGAACCAAAACTACTATGTTAGAAAATTATGAAGCTGATTTACCAGGTAAGCTAAAAAAATTGATAGAAAAATCTTTTACTAATTTTTTTTTCAGGTTTTGCTGTTTGCAGACATTCCAATCAAATTACAAGTCTGTTTGCAAATAACAAGAGCTTTCATGAAACTTACAACATGACTTTATCAGATTTGAGGTACATTAAAGCTTATGAAATGAGTGGAGACGGCTTAGAACCAATTCTAAAGCAGTTTTTAGTCAATACTTCAGATTATATCAGGTCTGCTACATTAGCTAGTCATGGTAAGCTAGCCAGAGTCACTGATTTGGATTTGGTATCAAAACCCAATAAACATCCTGAAGAGTGGCCTTCTTTCTTTCATCCATTGTATGGAGTTTGTTTTAGCTTTGAACCAAGTCAAACTAAAATTGATCAAATGGGAAAAACAATCTTCAACTATTTGAAGATTAGTGTTGATTTTAGGAAAGCATTTCCATATTTTCAAGAAAGAAATGCTACAGGAAAATTAACAATGAAAGAATATGCTAACATGAATGGTGAAAACAATCTATTACTGGTCAGTTTTGATAAAGGTTCATTCTTGACATCTCAACACATTGAAACAGTAAAGAAAGGTTTCAATTATGAGCTGACCCTTAATCAAGAGATTGTGGACAAAAGTAAAACAAAACATGTTTATAATTGTGACAATTATGAGATGGAATCTGAAGATGATTGCTTGGGTAATTGCTTAGCTGCAACGTTTTATCAAGAATTTGGTTGTCTTCATTTAAGATTGAAACTTATGAATATGAAAAATCATACTTTGAAGCATCAAAGACCATGCTTATTGAAAGATTTGCAAAACAAGACAAAACATTACCTCAGTGAAATCAATAGAGATGGAGGAAAAAGAAGTGCTGAAGAATTTGGACTTGTAAGAATCAAACAGCTGTTATCTTCTTTTCATCATGAGCATGAGCTGGGCACTAGATGTGGATGTCCTCCAAGGTGTAAAAGACGTGTCATTTCCATCAACAAATTCCTTAAAGAAACTGATTTTCATAAAACTTATACATTGTTCAAAGTAAGAAAGAAATTACATACTTACCAAATAATGTTTTGCTGGTTTATCAATCTTCTTTTTCTAGTTTCACAGATATGTTAGAGTCTATTCTGATTTCATGCTTTACACTGGAAATGACTTGGTTGCTGACATTGGTGGATACCTTGGCCTCTTCCTCGGCTTTTCTGTTTTTGGAGTTTTTGAGATGTTTGAAAAAACATACAAAACGGTAAAATCTGAAGGAGGAGTCAAAAAGACTCTAACTAGAAGATTGACCATGCCAACTTAAAACAAAATTGTCCATTCTTAAAGTTAACCTCTGTTAAAATTACTGTTATCAAGCAAGTATAGACCATAAAATAAGTCACACCTTCATGGAGTACACAATATTTATTAGTAATTACAGGGTCTTTGATAATTGCACACCTCATTTTTCAATACAGTTTAGATAAAATCATGAACTTCCTCAATGTAACTCTTCTGCTGATTTTACAATCCAGATTTTATTATGGTTGTGACTTTGATGGTTTTGAACCTTGTGAAGATACTGAAGATTGTGAAGAAGGCTTTTGGTGTGATGATAACAAATGTTGTGTAGAACAAGATTGGACAGTTACCAACCCAATGATGACAGATCCATGCTTTGAATTTCAAACACAATTTGCAATTTCAATAAACAACATTTCAAGACTTTGACAACAACACCACCAGAGCTGTACTAATTTGAAAGTGTGAGAAAAAGTTTTAAAAGCAACAAAGTGCAAAGATGTACAAAAGATCTAGCACAGCAAAGTAAATATAGAAACTGACAAATGGAGGCTCTCCTGACACAATGTTATACTTGTGTGAAAAAGCAGAACTCTGCTTATCTACTACTAGGGAAGGAGGGAAAAAAGTCTTTTAGAAAGGAAGAAGCTCTGAGGCTAGATTTGCCAAGTCTACATTTTAAGGCATGAAGTAGTAGATAGCAGCTGTTCTGCATCTTGTCCCCCTTAGATTTTTAGTAGGGCTGTTGACAACAAAGGGTTTTACATAGAGAGGTGGGGTCAATTTATCTCCCTCTCCTGAGTACTTGCGACCCCTTACTTCTGGTAATGCTAGTGATAAAGAGTAAATTAGCTGTGTTTTAGAGAGACCCTTGATTGGCAGGTTGAAAAACAGTAAACGTCAGAGAGGGTATCAAGATGCTTGAAATGCTTTCCTTTGGCTTTTTCTATAAGACACCGAAGCTGAGCTCACCCCAGAACTAGGGTGTCCTACCGGAATTCTCATCATTATCCGGATAAATTCTGGATTTGATCATGTTCAACAAATATTTTTTCCACTCTAGTTTGAAATCTAAAACCCAATAAAAATGGTAAAAAATGTATGTTAAAATATTGAATTTTTATAGATTTTGAGCATTTAAAAAATTGATTTATTTCAAATTGATTCATGTTTGATTTCAAAATCCGGATATGAAAAAAATATGCCGTGCCAGCAATTTTCCTGCAGTAGCACTTTAGTCTCGAGAATTACTAGTCCTCAGTCTCCTGAAATTCCTTGTCATGAAAGCTCGTGTGTGCTAGTTCTTCCTGCTGCTCTTGAGAATCATGACGAGTAAAGTGATCTTTCGGCCTAAATCAGATAATACGAGGCGAAATGAAGGAGTCCGGAAAAATGAATGGCGATCTTCCTTTCAAAACAGGAAGTCTCTTTGGGAGCAGAAATCAACAAGCCAAGACGAAATTCCACAACTGAAAACTCGTCCGCATTCTTTTGCACAGGTCAGTTCTTACACATTTGTATTGCAAAGTCGTAATTATTAGGTAAAGTGTATCATAATACACTTGATGACCCAAATTCTTGTTTGTCCTTTTGAACTTTCAATGTTGAAAATGAGAGTCTAGCCTATCCGATATTTATGTGGTCACTTTTGTTGCACTAAAACACAATGTTGCAAAATGTATCCAAAAATGTCTTCACTTTGAATTTTCACGCCAAAAATATTTATTTTTGACTTCATTTCAAACAGACTTCAACTTTCCTGTAAGATGATTTGAGTCGCCATACGAAACTTTTTCAAATCAATTTTTTTGATAATTTGACGTTCCTACAGAAGTGTGAAACTTTTCAGTTGATCAAAAATTGAGACTTTAAGTATGATTTTCAAACACTGTGTAGTAGAACTATCGAATTTTTCTTGGCCCTTCTTCGAGCTAAAGAGCTTTTTTGTAAACTGATTTTCATGCTCTGACAAAAATGTCTATTTACAAATATGCAAGAAGAAACACTTAGTAAAGTGAAGCTGGCAAAAACAGATTTTTTTGCAACCTAACATATGGCTTGAATAAATAGCAACCTTGAAAAATGAAGATGAAAAATCATTTGCATTATTTTACTTTGTAGAAAACTTCTTTCATTCATTTCTGTCCACCTACTTAATTTTAGTTTATTTGATAATGTGATGTGACAAATTGTAGTGTGGTTCATTTAAGAAGTGTTTCAAGCTTGAACTCCTAAAGCAGCAAAAGCGATGTGCAAGATGCTGTCAACTGCTACTCCAATTCAATTTTTTTCGTATATCGGTTCTTCAAAGTGCAATTTCCAGTTTTGGGATGGCTTTTAAAGCAAGCTTCCCAGCTCGTGACTTTAAAATTAGTTCAACTTTAGAAATTACTCTAAAAGTCTCATTTTACAACATTTCGAATTTTTAAGTAAATACATATATTTGAATTTTCGCGCCAAACATCATCATTAGCCACAATGTTTGCCACTTTGAATGTGAAAATTAATCATTTGAAAGATTACCGACACAAACCGAAGAAATGCCGATTTTGGCGTGAAAATTCAAATGAGACATTTTTTTTATGACAAAACCGAAGAAATGCTGATTTTGGCATGACAATTCAAATGAGACATTTCTTAATGACTTTAAACACTGTGACTTTAATAAATGGGGATTTGAAACTATCCGAATTTTTCGCAAAGTTAAGTAAAAACAGATGTCAATCAACAATAGAAGTCGGACTGTCTATTTTGCACAAAATCCGCACGATAATCCGGTTTTAAGAATATGTGGATTTTAAGGATTTGCTGGTCGAATCTCAAGAGAGAGAGAAATCATTTGTTGTCCCAGCTGCTGTAAACGCCATCTACGATCCACCGGCACTTGTGGTCAAATATTGATTGCATTTCTTGTAAATTGCTAGACAAATACTAATCTTGACTCGTTTCGTAAAAATAGATGTAATAACAAGTCGTAATAACAGCAGCAAAGCATTTTGATTTACGACTTCAACGCAGTTTTCGCTTCTTCTTCATTTTCTTCTTTACTGCAAAGTTTTCCTTCCTAAACGTAAATCAGCGTTGACCAAAACATCCTCATTACATCGTGAAATAAATTAGAGCATATGGCGTGAAGAAGAAGAAAAATTCTCATGAACAACTATACAAAATGATTTTGTCGTTTTTATCGTTTTTATGAACTTTCAGGAATCTTGTCTTGTTTCCAAAATGTTTGAAAATGACTAAAAAAATCTCAATTTACTAAAATTGTGTTTTCAAAATATTTGAATTTTCGCGCCAAAAATCAGTACAATTTTGCTCATTTTTGGCTCAAAAATTAAAATGAGACATTGATGATTTGAATTTTCGCGCCAAAATGTGATTCCTAAAATACTGGAATTTTCAGGCTATTTTTTTTTTTAATTTTTTTTCATTTTTAAACCTTGATCGACTCAAAATAGACCTTCTAACGTCTAGAATCTAGATA
>LT727951.1:260238-295518 GCA_900157175.1 Oithona nana
GAAAATTCAGTTAAAGAAGAAAATTAACAATTTTGAATTTTCAGTCAAAAATGTTGGGAAAATGAAAGGAGTCTTGAATTCAAACAAAGTTTCGCGATTTTTTTTCAAAATTGAAATGAGACATTTTTGCAGATTTTCAAACACAGTGTATCACAAAAAAATGCATTTTTAAAATATCTAGATAGAGGTGCTACTGTAATTTGATTAGTAGTTTATCTGACACTAAAATTTTGAAGAACTTCCTTAACTTCCCTAAACCAAATAAAAAAGGTTTCATCTTTTGTCAAATCATCGTGATTATGGCACTTTGTCAAGCCTACGACAAAAACTCTTGTCAAAAAAGAACAAAAGGCGTTTTCTCATCCTCCATTTGTCTCCTTTTTTTTCAAATCTAACCTTCTTAGACACCTGTTGAAAAGACAGTAGTTGCTTATTAAAAGCCTTCTTTTTCTCGGTTGGCTTTTAGACTTTAAACTCATTCAAGCCTGATGAGGTACTAATTGCTCCTATTCACTAATTTTCTGCTTACGTAAAAGGTTAGAGTAAATTACAGGGTGTGAGATTTAGCCTAGTGTGAAAACACAAACTTTTATAGCCATATAATGACCTTATGGGAAGCTATATAAAGTGTCAACATCATACTGCTATTGGAAAAATAGTCTCATCCTCCATTCCAAGCTCCAAAGAATTATTTTATGACATGATTTGAGGGACTGAATTTGGCTTCTTTTCTCACGGGATCGTATTTTGAGTAGATAATCCTCATTTTCTCATGATTGTCTTTTTTAAAACACTATTTAGGTGTACCAACAAGTTTTGGACAGGAAATTAGCAAAAAATCTCAAATGTCACGAAAGGCGGAAAAAATCGCGAAAGTTTGTTTACGTTCTAGCTAAGCAGTGCAAGTCTCCCTTCAATTTCACAGATTTTTCTGCCAAAAAATTTCAGAATTCTAATTTTGCGAATTTTGAGATTCTCTTTGAAATCTCCCTATGTAAAACTTGTTCGGTCACCCTGTAGTCTGAATTTGAATCAGATTCACAGAAATCTTGGGAATTTGACCCTTGAAGAAGATCCCATTGTTCCGTGACTTCTCGTCTTCAGTTCGCGACAACACATTCATTAGTGAAGATAAGAAAAGTCTTGAGAATGGAAGACACAGAAGCTTCCATTAGAGATTTACCACTTGATAATAACAATCATCTTCGCGGCCAGCGAAAATGCATTCTTAGCGTTGTTTTGGTCCTCATGGCACTCATCCTGGCCGCGGTCATTAGTGCCGTGGTCATGGCAAAGGCCACTGAAGAGGATCTTGATCAGCAGCAAAAAACGTTGGTAATAAAAATTCCACAGAGCAAATAATCCTTTTGTGAAAAGAACAGATTATTGCCCCATCAGATTCAACTTTCTACGACCGAGACCGAAGCCGGAGGACCAGTCCATGGAGGAGTCAATGGATTGCAAAAATCTCGTTTACACACTCAAGTGCAAGAGATATTGAAAGCTTTAAAAGGTCCAATGAACAACACTATTGGATCATCATCCTGAAAAGGGGACTTTTTATCGTATACCTTATGATTACCTTTGGATTGGACGATGATGATAAGAGCATTGAAAATTATTTCCTTGATTTGTGATTTATCGAATAAAAGTTGTCGCTCGACTCTCGATTGGCCTCTCCGTGGAAATCAGTTCGTTGTTGTCCAACCTTGAATTTAGACGATTTAGACAATCAAAACTTCAACAAAAGCATCAATCTGAGTTGTTCATTATTGGTCAAGTTTTAACACGTTTATCAAGTGAAATGTCCGATTGTCCTTGAGTCAAGTGTTTGTCTGCGTTTCTATTTGACGTTATAATCATCACGGAAAAACGCTCTTAATTCACTTAATTGAATTGTCGAAGCTACTCTTTGAAAAAATGTAGAACATCTGCTGGCTTTGAAAAAGTAATGCTCAAAAAAACTTTCCCGTTTATAAGCTTCACGTCTTCATCATCAGGTACTTCTTCACGACGCAGTCTTCCTTCAAAGCCTAATTAGAAAATCGCCTCGCTTTTTCAACTAACAAGCATACTTTGCAGCAGCCAAAAGTTTTAAAAAAGCGCTGACTTCACCCCATGACTGCTGAATAGTCAAAAATGTTTCTAAAATTACAAAACTTCAAAAGCCAAGACGACGGAATTTCTTCAAATTCAATTTCAAGGCGTTGCCACATTATCACAGCAAACATTTGACATCGATTTTTGTTTGAAAAGATAATCGAAATTGCATTGCCACCTACCTAAAGTTGATTTTGATGGGGCTCTTGAGAGCTTGGAGGTGGAGAATGAGGAGGAGGAGGAGGTCAATGAATCACTATTAGTCACATTTGATCAAAAAGTATTTTTCACGGACACAAAAGTTGATTGAATAGGAACGGCTGAGCTCTGAGCTGAGCTAGCGAAAGATTTTTGTTGTAGGAGGGAACGTTTTTGTGGCCCCAACTCACACATACCTGAGACATGGGGAGAGTCTTGAGGAGTCAGGAATGTGAGAAGCTTTTGTTGCTTGGCAGCGAGAAAAATATCAAATGGGTTTGAGAGAGTCAATAAAAACGATTAGATGCCTTTTTAGTCAAGAACTCACTTTTTGAAAAATCCGTTATTGCCTAAGATTTATTATGTCAATACACCTTATTGACTTTGTAAACAAAAGCTCAGTTTGAAGTATCTCAACAATTTAGTCAGAAAATTCTGTCAAATTGACGCATTCAAAAATTCAAAGATAAATCTCGTCAATATCAATTGTCCATTCAATTTCACGGGAAAATGACGTAAACAAAAGAGGAGACCAACAACAAAACAAATATTATTTCCGTAAAGTACAAGAAAGACGTTGAAAAGAATTTAGATGATGAAAAGGAGTTGAAATTCTTTGGAAGGAACAAGATAGACATCTCGAGAAAAATGTCAACAACATAAAGCCGTTGTCGGACTACTTGCTACTAAGAACGAAATGGCAAGAAAAAGTAGTGGCGCAAAAGAATAGGCTAAAATGTCAGGAATTTTTTCGACTACGATTGAACTGAAGAAGAAGAACCTGTCGTAGTCGGCTTCCAAGTTCTCCAACACGGCTTCATTGCCGTTGAAGGAGGTGGGAGTGGGCGTGCTCGCCATCAGGCTGCAGTCGATGCCGCTTAGACTTTAGTACACCGGACAGCAGCAGCAGTTGCAGAACAGCTTCGCAGGAGCTCCAATATACATTTGTTCGTTCGAATAGTAGTCGCTGCTCGAGCTCTTCTCCTAGAACTCGGCTTCGACCGTGGCCGCGTCTAAGTCGCTCCTGTTCGGCGACAGCGTCAACAACAATAAGACCACAAGACAAACCCAATTAGTGCAGCAAAAATTCAAATAATCGTCGTCAACCGATCACTCAAAATGTGACCAACTCCCTTCAGGTAATTGAATTGATCACTGTTATCACTTGGACCCGGATTTCCAACGACTTTGGAAGTCAATTTCAAGTCTAGGAAAAAACACGTTGACAATGGAAATATTTGAATTGGAATGTGAAATACTCTTTTTTTGAGAAGACATCTTATCAGTCAAAGAGTTTTCTGAATGTTTTTGGGTCGTAAAGTCCTCAAGTGTCAAGAAGATCTTGACGTTATCATTCCCCCATTAGTGTCTGGAGTGTCGTGCCCTTTGAGAAATTCGTGTCAGCACTTCCGGCGTACGTAAAAGCCTCCCTAAACTCAACAATGGGGCCCTTGCAAACAAGCGAACAAGTACCTCATCATCATAATGCAGGAAGAAATTCCTTGCAATTGCAAAATTAGGCTAATGTCTTTAAACTGGCCATCAGAAAAACTTTCTACTCATTTGTCCATCTTCGTCGTACTTATGAAGAAGTCATTCTGTCAGTGCTGCTGTGCGAAATTCCCATCAGTCATATGCACACTAAGCCAACTCTAAACTCTTTTTTCTCACTGTAGTCATGTAATTACCTAAAGTGAGTCAGAAAAGCTCCCCTACATGGTGTTCCAACAAGTTTTGGATGGAAAACTTTTATTGAAAATCTCAAATTCGTGAAATTAGAATTTTGTAATTGTTTGTCAAAAATTTCGTCAAATTGAAGGGAGATCTGCACTGCTTTGCCAGATTGAAAACAAACTTTCACGAATTTTTCGTCTTTTGTGATTTTGATGATTTTTTGCTAAATTCCTGTCCAAAACTTATTGAAAAACAAACTTTCACGAATTTTTCGTCTTTTGTGATTTTGATGAATTTTTGCTAAATTTTCCATCCAAAACTTGTTGGGACACCCTGTAGAAAAATCAAGTGGACAAACACGCCATCCAAAATTCCCAAATGGCAAATCACATGTTCTAAAAGTTATCTTTTATTCATGACTTCTTATCTATTAACCGAGAGAAGTGAATAAGCGATTAAAACAAAGAGTGAATCGTCGACGATCTGATTTGTACAAAAACCTTAGAAACCTTACGAGAGCATTTACATTGATCAATGGTTACGCTTCACGAACTGCTTCACAATACCAGCCAAGAACCAGTCTCTTTAGTGAGACTGCAGCTTGGTCAAAAGCACACGACCTTGTCCAAAATACCGATCATCCGTCACTTTTGTCCCCTTTTGGAATAACACCAAAATTCTGCAGAGCTGTGAGCATTGATGCAAGAATCCTTTACGATCTCGGGTCTCATAAAATTCAAAAAATACTCAGAAGGTCATTTTACTTGATGCAATAAGGGAAAAAAGTTTCCTTTTTACACATTATTTATACTCGGTGAGAGAATAAAATTGATATTCGATCTTTTTGTACAAGAATTTGAGACTCTAGCCTTCGTAAAAAGGCATTGAAAAATATTGTCATGCAATGCCTTCTTCTTCTTCTTCGCTCAAAAAAAAACTACAACAGAATTTGTTCTGCCTTTTTTGGGACTTACTGATGACTCACGAATGAGTTGCCAAGTGGGTCCTAAAAATATGTCATTCATACATAAGCTTCTTATTGCATGTGCGTGATGTCAAATTTCATGAACTTTGAACCGAATTAAGAAAAACGTTTTTTGATGCTTCGCACATTAATAATTTTGATTCAAGGTTAGATTATGCAAAAAGTTAACTTTGCAAATTTTCTTCCAGGTTTCCAGTCTCGTATCAGCATCAGACAACAATGAGTTGAAGAAGCCTTTACCCACACCTCGAAGCAAAAGGAAAACGGAAGAACACAATGAATTGAACATGAATCAAAGCTTGAGAAGTCAATCCGCGAATCCACAACGAAGACAACCTTTGCCTCCTCCTCAAAATTCAGAACAATCGCAGAAGCAGCAGCAAAATGTTCACAATCTTTCTCAAGACTCCGGATTGAGTCCTAGCCCATATGATCTCCGGTTCAAGCACTTAGGCAGTCATGCTGTCATCACGGACACGCATACCCCACCCCCCTTACCGCCCAAAATGAAGTCTGCCACGCCCCCGACCAACGTCTTCACCCCGACATTGTACGTGAAGAATCCTCAGAATTATCAACCTGGACCAGGACTAGGGTCGTCAAATTCAAGCTTGGACAATGTCAGGATGGGTGCCTGGAGAACACAACAAAGACATCGCGTTGAAGCTCAACGCAATTCTTTGCTTTTTAGTAGTGACGAAGACGAAATGGATTCCAAATTATTCGTTGAGAAAAACGCCTTGAATCGACTGAGTGCCATGGAATTAAGCCAGACTTTTACTGAACCTTTTCCATCAGAGTTGGATTTTTCACAAATTGTCAACTTTAAATCAAGTTCAACAACCTCTGGACAACCTCCACCTCCGCCCCCTAGAGATCCCCTAAGAAAACTGTACTTGTCCTCAAGTCCAACCTGTCATCGTCCAGTGTCGTATTCCTTTGAAAAGCCAGACTTAGTGCAACAACAACAGCTTCAGACACGTTTCTATCCTAGTCAAAAAATGGTTCAAGTAGCTCCAGAACCTCAACGTAGCCGAGAAGTCTTTAAGGATCTTGAAACAAGACAAGGCCGTGCAGCCTCAGCCTCAAGCTACTTTTACGGATCCGTTCCAGACCTTGTCAGTCATGCAAGACAACCTAACGAGTACTGGAAGTGTCCACCTCCACCCTATGTGCCAACCTTTGATCCTTATCTAAAGTACAACAATAATGAAAATGAGGTCATTGACATTCCGCCTCCGAGGCCGCCGAGGCCGAATTTGCGAAAGAAGCTGAGCAACACCTCAAGTGATAGTCGAGGTCGTGATAGTGCAATTGGTCCAAGTCCTATGCTTATAGGTGGAAAATCCAGTCCTAGTTCTTCGTCGGTGACATCTCGTGATTCAGGTTGTCCTGAACTGCCTCCTCCACCTTTACCTTCAATAACGTCGACAAGGCCTTTGTCAACCTTGATAGAGTCTCAAATATCTGTTCAAGACAATGATGATGATGAGTTGGACGAAGAAGTTGAAGTGATCCATTGTCAAGGTGCTGAGGATTCCACAGCCACCGAATCCTGGTCACCTCCCCGAACAGATGATACTCATCCTGGTTTCAGTTCAAGACAACGTCGTAGCCTCTTTCGAAATGCCATAAATGAAATTGAAGATTTGATTGGCACCGTTCAAGACGATACGGATCTGCTTGACCGTGCCGAACGTCGAGATTTGCCAACTGCTCATCAAGAACTTATTGCTCAAGGACGTTTGAATAATCAAGAAGACACGACCACTAGTCTCAACACTTCCAACGAAATGCTTTTCAGTGACATGGACAATTTCATGAATTGGAATACGTCCAGCAGTTTTGAGAACATTCCTGAGAAATCCCGATCTCGACAACGAACACCTTCACGGAGACGTTCAGGAGCCATTGACAAAGTCACGGATGACATGGTCTACCGGATCTGTCGGGACAATAACAAACCGGTGGGTAATGATGATCCTGGTGTCAAGTGCAATCAAAGTTACCTTTTGATGTCGCCTGCTTTAACTCCTGCATCAAGTGTGGCCAAACTTGAACATAATGGCATCATCCTTGACGATGAAGAACCTGATGTTCATTTCGATGATGTTCATTACCGAGCCATCCGGGACTTGACAAGAGGTCAAAGCAATGAACCGGATCCACCATTTGGTATTCCCAAAGAAAAAGTTGTCAGTGGATCTTCCGATAAAGATTACTTACATGCTGTGCCCAATATGCAACGTTACAGGTATACTTGAATCCCAATGCTACTTGAACAATACCTTATTTTTGATTTCTCATTTTCAGATCCACATTCAATGCAAGAAAAACTCCGGACAATGTCTTAGATGATTTGGCATATCGAAATCTACGTAAAGATGACAACCTTAGCAATCCTGAACAATTAGGTATTGTCAAAGATCCCAATGCTGTGATAAGCTCACATTCATGTTGGAAACACAAAATGGAGCGAAAATTGAAGGAACCTGCCCCCAAAGTCAATCCTTTTCCACAAATTGATTATCCCGTCCGGAACCCCAAATTACTCAAAGCTGTGTCCAGTCAAATCCGGACACTTGTCCGCAAGCAAAGTCTGAACGCAAATGCTAATTCTAATAATGAAATCCTAACCTACGAAGACCTGATCAGCAACCCTGAAATCTTGGCGGCAATGAAATCTGAATTTGGCATTGAAGAAATTGAGTTGACAAATGAAAGGCAAAATTGGCAAGGCAAAACCATTTATGAACTCCTCAAGGAAACAAAGACTGAAAATTCAAGCACAACAACAAATGATGAGACCTCAGACAATGACAAGTTTAGCACTGCCCAATCCCACTCACCTTCTCCTCCGCCATTGCAACCCGTCGTCAACTTGACAGTTCAACATTGTCAGCTTGAACATCAAGTAGACTCATCATCCTTGATCTCTCCTCCATTGGGATTCTCCAATGAAGACAAGAGTAAAAATGCTTTTACAACTCAAACATTTGTAGATGATCAATCCACATCTAACTTACGCAATCAAGAAAGAGCCGAAAGTGACGAACATGAGAAAAATGGTGATGATTATGAAGGTGAGCTTATGGAGTGCTGTGCTACTACTTCTGATCAAGGTTTGCTCGGATTTTTGGACAACCCTGCATTTCTGACAGTTTGCTATTGTTTGGCACTTATGCACCAACTTGGTCAACTTGGAGGTCTGGACTTCTTGTCAACTTTGGGCATGGTTTTGGCAATGATCTCCATGATGTCCATGTTGTTCATTTAAAAACACAAACCAGAATCCACTCCACAGCTTTTTTTTTATCACTATCACCAACCATCAAAGTGGTTTTAGAAGCACCAATCACTGCATCCGGATTTTTTTTTTCGAGTTTTTATGAAGAATGTAACTAATCAAAAATATATTTTACAGATGATGATACTACTACTACTGAGGATTAAAAATACTAACAGAATACATCCAGGATCCGGAATCCGGATGCGATCATTACCGTGTGTTTGTACAAAAATCATGACCTACTACTAACTACATCCAAAAAACACGAGAAGAGAATCAGAGAAAGATTTTTTATAAAGATACTTCTAGTCTAAACAGAGTACATTTTCAAATAAACACACATTTTTATGAACATTTACACAAACATCTCCAAATGTACCTTAGGTTTGGTTCCTTATCGGTGGTTGTCTGCTTTCCATCAATCAAAATCACAACAGATGAAAAATTCGTGAAAGTTTGTTTCATATATTTTGCTTGGAATTGGTTCCTTATTGGTGATCATCGACTTTTTTGCTTTCTTGAGAACTGCAAAAAAAGAAGATATTGTTGCAATAGTGGAACAAAAAATCCTTTCTTTCATATCAAATACATATTTATGGCTTCGCTAAAGGCCATAGATCTTTTGCCAAGGTGCATTTTTTGGCATTAGAAACCCCCATGAAAAGTCTAAAATGCAATGATGCACTCGTTGCAGTATTCGCCAGCAGCAACTCCTTCGCTTGGTTTTTCTAGTGAAATCAATGCAAAAATGGAGTTGCCTCAACCAACCCAAGTTACAACAGATCCAAATTATGCACTTTTTATTCTCTCAAGGACGGACAATAAAAAAGTGGAGAGAAAGTGATGCTTAGCCTTGTACGCTTCTTTGCAGAAGTGAAGGTTGCCCTTCAGCTATACTCGCGCAAAAAAAGGCTTCTCGCAGCGCCTCGTGGCCTTTCGCGCGGCCTTGAAGATACAAAACTCGAGTACGCGTGTGCGTTGCCGCACCGGCAGCCTTTGCTGCAAAGCTGCTTTCGAAGGCCAGAGAGATGATCAGCTGTTGTGCTTTCTCTTTTTGCACCTTCGTAGTTCACGACTCCTCGAAGGACTTCCACTACCTCCTCGCTGCTCGACTGTCAGTCCTTTCTAAGACAGCCGACAGTCAACAATAAAACGAAGGCTCTTTGAACATAAAACTTTCTTGTTGCAAAAATTGTCACCGTTAGTGCAAGTGACAAGAAAATTAGCAAAAAATCATTCGAAGTTGGCTTTGTTTGCAGAACTTTTCATGAGGTAAGTCTTTGTCTTCTTGGTTTCTAAAACACTGCGGAAATCGGAAAGGAAAGTAGTACAAATATGCAGGTAGTAATTTTCATTTTTGCAATGATTCAAAAATCAGAGGGGCAGCAAAAATTGCTAGATGACGTGAAAGGTAAACTCGTTCCGGAACCTTGTCGGATATCTGTAAGTACCAGGTGTCCCACCAAGTTTTAGACAGGAATTTAGCAAAAAATCGCTAAATGTTACGAAAAGCGAAAAAACTCGTGAAAGTTTGTTTATATTCTAGCTAGGCAGTGCAGATCTCACTTCAATTTGACGAATCTTTTACTTTTTGACAAAAAATATCAAAATTATAATTTCGCGCAGACTTGAGATTCTCACTAAAACTTCTCATCTAAAACTTGTTTGGACACCCTGTAAGTGGTTTGAAATGAGTAGCATAACCAAAAATGTCACATTTGAATTTTCACGCCAAAATCTATTTTGTTATGTTTGGTATCGCTAATTACTCAAATATTTTTCTCTTGTTGCGTTGTAAATTGAACCTTTTTGAGTTAATTTCAACAATGAAGAAAAGTCGGAACTTTAAAAATGACCTAAAACACAGTTTCTTAAAAGTGACTTTTTCGAGTAGCAAAAAAACAGTAGAATTTCTTGATTTGTGTGTGAACAGAAATGTAGAAATGCGAACAACGCCGGACTCATCTGTCAAACTTTTGCGGCTCATTAGAATTGAGGTCAAAACCTAATGACGACAAAGTAGAAAACTGAAACTAAAACCGATGATGACGCTTCTCAAAGCTGATTAAGAAAAGGTTCACATTATCCTATGGATTATGTATATGTAAAAAAAGTAGAAAAAGATTATCATTCTGGAGTTCTGGAAGAAGAAAAGTAAGTACGAAGCCGGGTAACTTATTTGAAGTTAGCGCTCGCCTCAAGCCTGGATTGCTATACGTTACACGATGTAGTACAGCAGCAGCGAGCCCTCTTACTCGTCGTCGTCGGTGAACACGTTGAACACCATGGTACACGCCGTCCCGGACTGGAATCAGTTCAATGGGGAACAACTGCTACGCTGCAGCTGCAATAGTTCATAACAATCACAATTTTTCAAAATTTGACCCCAAATTCTTAATAGTCTAGTCTTGAAAGTGAAACAATATCAGTGAAGTTCAGCATAACAAGTGAACCTAAATCTGTGATCCTGTGTCTTCTTGAAAATTCCAAGTCCAGTGGTAAATCAAAAAGTTTGCACAAAATCTGACATAATTCATCAATTCATCATTTGCTGATTAGCATGATGAATTAATTAGTAATCAGGTTAGGAAGCCCACATAAGTAGACACACCCTCCACTGCAGATATCAAAAATTGTCCTTGTGACATCGAAATTGTCTGATCTGTGCCAAAATCCCAGTCATCAAATATTATGTGGCATTTTTGTTGGCATTGCTCTGCTCAGTGATGATGATGACAAAAAACTTTTTAGCCATTCAAGTCACATGTGAAGCATTAAGGCAGCATGTCCAAAAGTGTCCAAATATAGCAGTCAGACAAGCCAGAGGCATCAACGATGCCAAGTAGGATTTTCTACCCTTTAACTGCTTAGAACACCTTGAAGATCTCTACTCTATGGAGCAGCGCTAGCTCCTCTCGAGATGAGTCACCCTTATACAAGGCAGGTGGATCTCAGGTTGACCGAGCTCAGAACGCACAGAACAGAAATATCATGAATGGCAATGCTAGAAAGAAAAATAATCTGAAGTTCTAACATCTGTACAAAGCGATAATTACTATTTTCACACTTGCCATTTTTCATCTCAAATGAATTTGGAGAATTATTGTAATTTTTTTTGCACCTTCACACTGTCATCATCAACACCCCGCGTTGCTTGTGGGTTGAGGAACACATACATTCCACCTCCATAAAGTAGTTCTTCTTTTTTAATGCATTGTTTGCTATCGACTTCGGCGACCAGGCCACGGTGTGCAATCCAAAGCTTGTTTTGGGCGGGATGCTCCTACTTAAGAGCTGCAGTTCAGATCATGGGCGGTTGCTAAGATTTAATTACCAAGGATAGAACTTTGAGAATTTGGACACTTTTGCTGCATTGATGCTGTTGTTATCATTGTGAGCCAGCCACCTGTCGACTTTTGGAATTTGAATTGACAAATTCAAAGCTTCTCTCTGAAATGTAAACAAATCTTTTTCTTTAGCTTTGGATATGTAGGAGGCTTGTAAAACCATAAATCTTCACTTGTAAGCCCCGGATAAACATACTTGTATGCATAGAGAACTGAAAGTCAGAATTCAGAAAATCTGTGATTTATGACTTTTGACGTGCTTTGTTATTGTTTACATTTTTTCCCGTTAAAACTGTCTTTGCTCTCATTTCATTGGTCAACAGAGAATTTCCCGCAATTTTATTGGTTGATTTTGAAAACTTCTCAGTTAATTTGGCGAGTTTTTCTTCAAAGTTCAAAAATGTAAACAAATTCAAAAAAATGAAAAACCATAGGAAAAAGAAGGTATTAGGTAAGTTGAATAGAATTCAATTGAACAACTCGGAAGTTTTTGTGCAAACTCAGACGGTATTCTGTTTTTGAAAAATACTATGAAGTGCCAAGGATGATCCGCCTTGGCCCCGCTGATGGCTCAAAGACAAGCTGAATGCGTGGTTAGTCCAAAAGAGACTTTCCGGTGGACAACGCCCTTCTTCGATCTTCAATTTGTAGAGATCAAAAGCAAAAAACCAAGAAGTCGCAGCAAGCATCATAGCAGATCCCGATCCAGAGGTAATGAATGCAACAAGGACAACAAGTTCCTCTGATGCTCTAAAGTAATCCTTTGTGATATCTTGGTCGTCCACATTTGAAAAACCCACGCTCTTAATGAATGAACCTCTGGAGCTTATCCGACACCATAAAACAAAGATTACAAAAAAGAGGTCATCAGCAGAAACTTCTTTTTTTGCTTTAGTTTCTTTTCCAAGTCAAGGCCTCGGCGATGACTACTTTTTTGTAACATGTCAATGTTTAGTACAACGCCTACACATTAATGATGATGTGATTCAACGCTTTAGATTTGGTCATCTAAGGCTGCTTTACTTTAGTCTTTATAGTCTAAGATGCTAAGTAAAGTGACTACTATCCACACTATTCGAAAAGTCAAGTTTTTGTCCAAAAATTCAATTTTGACAAAACCCCAACATTTTCACGAGTTTTTCACCCAAATTTTTTTTTTGACAATTTTTCTCGTGAAATCAAAGTTGTCAACAGCTAAAAAGTCCAAAACCACAGCATTTTGACGAGTTTCACCCAAAACAATTCGGCAATTTTTCTCGGGAAATCAAAGTTGAATTTTTGGACAAAAAATGAAGATTTCGAACAGTGTGACTATCCTTGGCATTGCCCCGTGAAACTACTACCTCATCCCACGTTGTCTTGAACACACCACCCACCTTACCAGCTGTTGCATCTCCCAGCCTAAGCAACAACTTTTTGCATTCATGTCTAAAGTTTGAAGAACTGACTAATTTTCAATCTGACAATCTATCCTGAGGACACAGTAGAGGAGGCAAATTTCCTGCTAAACGCCCACGCATCCTTTTAGGCAACCCACATAGTCATACTTGGTCTCAAACAGTGAGAAAACAGCGAAGAGGACAAAATGGACCAAGTCACGACGAAGGCAAGAAGGCCCCCGGGATGCCTTGTAGTAGTACAGGGTGATCCAACAAGTTTTGGACATTTATAGCAAAAAATATCAAAAGGGCGAAAAAAATCGTGAAACTTTGTTTACATTCTAGCTAAGCATCCCAGATCTTCCTTCAATTTGACAATTTTTTTGACGATTCTAATTTCGCTCAAAAAGTCGTGAAGTTTGTTTACATTCTAGCTAAGCAGCCCAGATCTCCATCCAATTTGACGGAATTTTTTGGATGATGCTAAATTCAATGGTAATTGAGATTTCACCAAAACCAAAACTTGTTGGGTCACCCCGTAGTAAAGAAATGTGCTGCTTTGGATAGGCCACAAAGAAAAATGAGTCGTGTAAGGGGGAGATGGCCATGACCAAATGGAGATATCTCAAGTCTCAACACAGTAGTAGTAGTAAAGGAACAACTCATTGTAGTTACTACATAAAACATATCTTCAGATAAGATGCAAGCATAACATCCGGGAAAACCTTAATTCACGTGGGTTTCAACTCAGGCGTGAATAGACTGACGCGGAAAAGAAAGAAGTACTAGCGTTCGTCGAGAGCTAGAGAAAAAAAGTTCAGCTAACCATTAGCGTCAACCTTGACTTGGTTTTTTACATCGTGTAGCATGCAATGACGAGATTTACATTATGGTCTCGAACGAGTAGTAGTGTTCCTTTAATGTTATTAAACGAACTAAAAATAGATACACTGCTGAAGTGACTCATAAAGCCAGAACATACATTGATTTGAAATGAGCGTGTCGATCTGTCCAATTTGAAAAACAACAGCAGAAAACCAAGAAAAATGACGTAATCCCCAAGCCTAGATAGATCATTCATGTTTCTATTATTTTTTGTAAAGAATTTTCAGAATCTACAAAAATTTCGTGAAAAGACAACAGTTTTCCACTGTTTGGTTGTTGACAACTTTTGATTTCACGTAAAGAAATCTGGAAATTATTTTGTTGAAAAAAATCGTGAAAATCCAACGGTTTTGCACTGTTTATCCTTTGACAACTTTGATTTCACGAGAAAAATTCAAATGAGACATTTTTGGTTATATTCAACCACTGTGATATAGCTAATCAATAGACCGATTAGATAAGCAAATAACCGTCAACTCGTTAGTAATCTGACTAATCTTATCTATTTTGACATCGTTACAGAAAGACGCAAAACAAGTCCAAATCAAAGCCTAAGCAGCAATGAAAATCAAAGACGAAGGATGAGTAGCAGTCAGCCTGCACCCGCCTCCATCTCCGAGAGGCGGATGGCCAAGTACAAAGAGGAGCGACGGAGGCAATTGGCCTCACAAATTGCCAATCGCCTCTCCTCCAACCACAGCTCAAGTTCTAGTGATGAAAATGAGGCTGATTCCAACTCCGGCAGTCAAAACTTGGAATCGAAATTCGCCAAGTATCGGAGGCATCATCACCGCTCAAAACAGAAAGAAGGCCAAGGCCAAGTTGAGGCCGTCATGGCCAAGGTCGTTCCAGCCCTGCCGGACGAGGCCGGGGTGCCTCCGATAGTCACCAGACGTCGTCGGCGTAGGTCCCTGACGGGCAAGGATCAATCTCCTGCTCGTAGTCCTCGTGTCCAAGCCAAACTTTCCGTCAATAACGATGCTGATGGGGAAGATGACGATGATCGGGAAGACTCACCGGAGCATATTTATCACCAAATTGGAACTAGCGAAGTCATTCGAGTCAAGAAATCTGCATCACCCAATGCGACTACTGCGAGTCAGAGACAGCCTAGATTACCCTCCAAAGACAAACCCACTATGACCCTTCCTAAACTTGATACTGGTGATCACGTGACTAAGAACAAATCCTTTGACTTATCCTCCAATCAAACTACTGCCAATGACAAACGAAAATCTATGCTCAATACTTCATACTCTAGCGAAGAAATACTTATGCAAGCGGCGAGCAGCTTACAAGGTTTAGAAGGTATTCAAAGTTTCACGAATTTTTTCAGAATTTTTTTGGGGCAAATTTCGATTTTCAAATCCCTAAATTTTTCTTCATTTCAGATGAATTCCGTAGTAGTAGTCAATACTTGAAGAATCGATCTCATAAATCCTCTGAAGAATATCCTGCTCAGCAGCAGCCTCTACAGCCTCTTATAAGTCAGCCTCAGCCTCGGAGTAGCAGCCTCAACAAGACACTGTCGTCACCGGAGATGATCAAATCAGTGACGAGGACACTAACTCCACCGATCTCACCTTACCATCGTACCGATCAGCCTCGTTTTTCCGAGGCTGCTACTCGGGTTTCGCCGCCGTCCTCTACAGCCTCCAACAGCTCATCCGTGCACAACAGTGTTCCCATATCTGATCCTCTAATTGATATGAATTGGCCCGGCAGGCCGAAACGGAACAGTTACGGAGGTGAATCAAGCTCCGGAACGAAAACAGAATCAACAGATAAACGTAGACAGGTGTCACCCCCAATTAAGACCACTACTCCAGGTACTTAAATAAAGAAGCTAATGAAAAATTCGTCAAAATGAAAGGAGTTCTATACTACGTAGGTTTCACGAATTTTTTCATGATATTTTTTCTTCTAATTTTCAGCATTGACTACGACTGCTTCTGTTAGTCCTGGTGCTACTACTGCCACGGCCTCCAAACCGCCCATTTTTCCTACATCGCCCAAAGTCCTCAATGAAGCCTCGATAAAAGAGGACATGCCTCCCTTCATGAAGGAATTTGTGATGCGTCGACAGAATAGTAGTAACGAAAATACTCCAGTGCCTACCAAGCGAAAATCCAGTACTGCCACCAATAGTCCCGCCCTTAACCGACCTCACAGTGCCTTCATTCCCCGACCCAATGCCAGGTCGACCTCTAGTGACTCTAGACCGGATCAGCGACGACGATCAGATTTTGTCTCTCGTTACGAAAGTCTTTTAGGCCGCGCGCAAGCCGCGGCTAAGGCCGTGGATGAACTAGATTTACTACGACTGCAACGAAGCTCAACTGCTAATACTGCACAGAATATGAATAATCCAACGACGGCCTCGGAAGAGGCTCCAGAGGCTCAAGACGACGAAGATGAAGAAGAAACCAGCGTGGATTTTAACGAAGAAGGTAAAGAATAACTATTTTGCTAAATATTGAAAAATTTCGTCAAAATGAAAGGAGTTCTACACTGTGTAGCTTGAATGTAAACAAAGTTTCACGAGTTTTCAAATCCAATTTTTTTTGTAAATTTCAGAGGTGTTGCAACGTTGCCAGGATTTCCAGAAAGACTACGAAGAATCAAGGCGACTCAAGAAGCAACAACCACCGGTGCCAAAACCTCGTCAACTGATTGGAGGCCGTTCTGCGGCCTCGGCCTCGACATCTACTCAAGAACCGCAGCAGCAGGAAAAGCAAGACCAAGTCACACCTCGTCCTAGCTTACGAATGCGATCGAGTTCTCTTACTTTGCATGACAAGAACAATGAGGTCGAGAACAGTGAGGACCTCATCCAACCTCATACGTCATCAAAAACGACCTTCGCGGCCTCTGAGGCCAGTGGTGAATCAAAAAGTCAATTTTTTCCCAAGCCTATTTTAAAGAAGAGTTCGGATGATATTAGGAATGCGACCTTTGGTGAGATGACCAAACCCATTTTGAAAAGAAAGGACTCGGAAAGCAGCCTCAATACGGCCTCGAATAGTGGACTGCAAAGCTCTCAAGCCTCCAACCCAGCTTCTGGAGGGATTCTCAAGCGGAAATCTATGACCGACGCCGAAGTTTCCACTCGACAAGAACATGTACGCATTCGCAGTCCTTCGCCAGATTTAGAGGCCGCGAGGCTTCCGGGCATCCTGGTGAGGTCACGTAACAGCAGCCTCGGCGAAGAAGAATTTCCACAGTCCATCCTCAAAAAACGGAGTTGCAGCCAAGAAGATCTCATGGACGGAGACATTTCAGCCTCGGCTGGAACATCTGGTGCGACCTCGAGGTCAAGCCCCGAACCTCCGGCTGTCCACGGCATCCTCAAGCGGAAATTAAGCTTAGGTTCTGCAAGCCCCGACCATAGCAACCAAATTATGGTCGGTGCAATTCAGTCCATATTGAAAAAGTCTGGAGCCTCCACAACCCATTCTAGTGGCCAAGGCAGCCTCGAAGATTTGACCTCGGGTTCTTCCGTGCCAATAGGTAATGGTCAACTTTGATTCACTTCATTTTACTTACCAGAAAAATCATGGAAAAATTCATGAAACTTTGTTTATATTTAAGCTACGAAGTGCAGAACTCCTTTCATTTTGACGAGATTTTTCACAGAAAATTCTAAAATCCAATTTTGACTTGTATGTTACTAAGACGACATCTAGTGGCAATTTTAGGTTATATTTGAACTAAATTTTCTTTTCCTTTATAGACGGCATCAAATCCATACTGAAGAAAAGACACCAATGTTCAACGGATGATGAACTGGAAGCTCAAGAACATCAAGAAATGCAGCCCAAATCCATTCTCAAAAGCCGTCGAAGCGAAGAAAGCCTCAGTCCTTTATCTGACGATTGCGTGGGTGCCAGCAGCCTCGGAGGCTGCCACGGAATAGGAATGGAGGCCATGTCCGATATAAAACCCATACTAAAGCAACGAGAAAGTTCACGAGATGAAGGCTATCATTCTTCCAAATTGAGGGATAAATCGAGGTCGCCATCAAGAGGTATGACCTCGCCTCCTGTTAACCTCGATTCTGAGGTCGTTTTCAGTGGATCATCTGGGGTCTCAACGCCTCTAAGTAATCCAGGATCATCTGGAGTGGCTTCAGCACGTCGCTCTTCCCTGACATTTTCACCCAAACGAAACGTGGAAATCGAGGCCGTTGAGGCCAGTAACAGTAGTCCTCTACGCAAATCCTCGTTTGTGTCTAAAACGACAGTTTTTGTGGAGCCCAAGAAAGGTTTGAATTTAGACAATCTGGAACAAGCGGGTCATGAACGTGTCAAATTCGACAGTTCCAGTCTGCCTACGTCACCTAGTGCTGAAGATGGGCCTCTAATAGCGGCCTCAGCAGCCTCCATTTCTGGAGGCATTTTGAAGCGTAAAGGTTCGATGGGCTCCAGACAGCCTCCAAAATTCAATGAAGATAAGGATGAAAATCGAGTTCGGAAACGTAGCATTTTAAAACATGATTACGAAGCCTCGGAGGACGCTTTAAGCCCTGATCATGACCTCCATCGACATCCTCCACGACGTGGCGTTCTAAAGAAAGACTCGAGTTACGATGATACTTTAAAACCAATTTTGAAAAATCCAAGCTTGAGCGATACACCGATACACCATAGGTAAATAAATTCAATTTATGACAGTTTTGTACACTAGGTGGCGTTGTACAATTTTACACAATTTCAGCTGTTTCACACTGTTCGAAATCTTCATTTTTTGTCCAAAAATTCAACTTTGATACTGTTGACAACTTTGATTTCACGAGAAAAATTGTCAAAAAAATTTGGGTGAAAAACTCGTGAAAATGTTGGGGTTTTGTCAAAATTGAATTTTTGAACAAAAATTTGACTTTTCGAATAGTGTGTGTTTCATTACATTTGAACTATGAATCTCAGCTGTTCATTTACATTTTGATTATGAATTTCAGCTGTTTGTTTTTATTTCAACTTTTAATACTATAAACGTCATCTAGCGGCAATTTTCGGTTACGTTGAAACTAAAGTTGATCTTCACTTATAGGTCCTCTCAAATCCAAGATTTGTCGGCCTCAAGTACGTCCTCGGAAGACCTCGAGAATCTGATAGATGGAAACAACCGAGGCTTCGTTGATGTCGTTATTGATCCTTTGCCCAAAAGCGTCAAAGAATCTTCCGAAGATGAAACAGAATGCGGTCAAGAAAGTAGACAAATTCAATCCCCGAGAAAATCAAGTTTGGGTCCAAGATTACCAGTCATTCCGCCATCTAGCGTCAAAATAACCTCGGATGGAAATCTTGCTGGTAAATTAGAGGCTTTGACTGGTCAAGCTGAGGCCAAATTGAAGCAAATGGCGCTTGAAGAACAACGATGCGGATCAGAATCACAATCCAAACCTCCACTCAACCCTATGAAAATCATTCCGGAAAAAAGGTAAGAAAAATTTCTGGACAATTTTTTTAACTTCTTCCCAATGCTGACAATGTATCACTTTTAAAATTTGAGATGCGTGCTAAGAAAATTTCCGCCGAGGTCATCAGATCCTTCAGCATTTAGTCCTCCACTCTTCAGGCGATGTCCTTGGGTCAAAAAATAAGTAAGAATCCAACCCAATCCCCTTTGCACATGTATGGATTAGAAGCATTTTGGACTGCTGAATCTGACATTTCCATACGATTTTTTTTTCTTTTTTGTGATCGTAGTTTTGCATGGTATATATCCTACAAACATTCACATTATTATTATTGTCGACAGTAGAAATATCAGCAGTTTTTACAACACGCAGCCATTCTTATACATATCTGGACGGACACACAAAGACTCATATACCGACACAAAAAAAGCGTTGCAGAACAGTTCTATTCGTTCTACTTTTGTTGCAGTACTAAAGTGTGTCCCAAAAGGTTTTGCATGAAAATTATTTTTGAAAAAAAATATCAAATTCTCGAAAAAATTCGTCAAATTGAAGGGAGATATGCACTGCTTGCTAAAATGTAAACAAACTTTCACGATCTTTTTGCCTTTTATCACATAAGAATTTTTTTGTAAAATTCCTGTCCAAAACTTGTTGGAACACCCTATATAAAGCTTCTTCATAATGAAATTCAAGGATAGACTTGACAAAAAAACGAACCAGAATATACACAGAGTTTGAAAAAAATCTTTAAAAATCCAAAAATAGATATCAAAAGTGAAATTGTGCTTTGAAAAGTGAAAATGCAGTTGCAATTGATTTCCAAGAAAATGCAAAGGAAAAACTCGAAGAAGAGTTAGAAATTCATAAATATTACATTTCAATTTCACGAACAAAAATCCGGATTTACTACATTTTAATAATAACCTTCTGCAAAGTTGAGCAAGGATACCAACAAAAGGTGTTAAATGTCAGGCAGAGCTCAAAGTTGGCTTCAAAGCCGATAAGGAACTAATTTTGAAACTGGCTCGCGTTCCTTCTTCTTCGCGTAACGCGAATATCCTCTTCATCATCTTGGGTCATGCTCAAATGACATCCAACAGTTACAGAATAAGATCTCCAATATGCATGCAGACAAAGTATTTTGACTCTTTTAGGCAAACTTTTGCATGCTTTAAACTTTAAAGGACGCATGCAAAGATGGATATCTGAGGGAGTTGACCATACCTAGGCATGTCATTGCTTCACATTTAGATATGCAAAAAAGAGTTTATTAGATTTTGGGGGTCACTCTATTATTAGGTTGGTGAGGTTTTTTATCAAGTGAGATATCACGACATGTTAAAGCGACACTACTCGCCACTACCTAAGGACCTTGAGCTGCCTAGCTTAGAATAGAAGAGCTTAACATACCTGTGCAAATACAAAAAAAGTGTACAGTATCCCCTTCCTTACTTTAAAAACCCCGGATCACTTGATCTGACTAATCTGACCTTTTTAAAATTACTGTGAATGCTGCAATTTTACTGATAAGTGATAAGGCAGCCTTGTTTCGTTGAAGCAACACAATGAAGGAGTACATCATCAAATTTCTCGATTCTGATGGGGAAATTGAATATGAATCACATCGGTTTCGACTGGAAAATTCAGCCACGGTTTCTATCCTGAAGGAGGCCTTTCAGAAAGAAATAGCAGAGTACAAACCAGATCAGCTTCGATTGTTCTTTCGCAAAGAAAATGGCCAGAACATTGGATTGGACGATGACGACATATTATCAGAGGTAATTGGTGATCAAGCTGGACAGATTCTTGCTGAGTGTGAAACATTGGGAATTTTGTCGGGAAAGATATGGATACATAAGGACTTTAACGAAGAAGTTTTTATTTTGCTTGGAACGCCCAAACGTTTTGATCACTACAAGGTTTATCGATCCCAAGGCAGCAATTATACAGTTCCCATAGGTAAGATATTACAATTTTTGTGCAAAAATCAACATTATACTTGTTTAAAATCATTGATTCTGGAACAGCCAAGTTGGACTTCATTTGGGCTCACAATAAGGTGGCAATTGTTGAACAAGAAACCAGGACCGAATATATTACTTTTCAATACCATATTGAAAATGGATGGAAGCTTTTGGTTTGCAAAAATGACAAGGTCAATGCTGAAGATCCAAGCTGGACTTTGAAAAGGATTGAAGCAGATGGAACACTTGTGATTCTTGAAGGCAAAAAGAAAACTTACTTTGACTCAAGGTCAAAAAACCCAAAACAATTTTAGATAAATAATGAAATTGCAAAAAACAAGAAATGGTGCTGATTTTTTTGAAGTCATTGTGGTTGACAAGCGAGCGAGGCGAGGTCACTATCTACTTTCTACTTACTATCTCACAAAGCCTTACTTCGTATGTAGATACTAGGGTCCAAAAAATAAGGTAGAAGTGGCGCTGTAGTAAATCTTGTACGCTAGGGTACAAAATAAGGGTTGGCATACTAATTCCTGTCATTTTGGCTGTCTTCGAAATTAATTTGGACGAGTTTATTTCCCTTAGTGTGTTTGAAAAAAAATCAGCAGATGTTGTAGTGTTAGTTTCACAAGTGTTGTGGATTGTCATTGTAAGTACCCTCATAGTTTCATTCATGCTATAATATCGAAAAAGCATATCAATGCATTTTTGACGCAAAATCTCACTGGTGAACAGAGAATTGCAATAATTAATTTATGAGATTTTTGGTGGCTTTTGTCATGCACAAAAAGTTCTTCCTTCAAAAATCAAGATTTTTTGCATTTTAGTAATTGGTTGGAAAATTATCATCAAGTAAAAAATCTGCCCAAAATGTCTCATATGATTTTCGTGACCAAAATGGATTTTTGGCGCGAAAATTCGAATATATTTACTTTGAAAGGAAACAAATCACGTGATTTGCAAGGCTTTCACGTGAATAAGCTACGTGAATTCACGTGTTTCGTGATTTACTTGATCACGTGATAAAACCCTAAACGTACTTTAACATTATTACGGTACCTAAAATGAGACTTTTGGCGGGATTTTTAAACACTATGTCACTTGAAATTTTCTCTTTTTCTAGGAAACCTATTTTTAAAAAACGTGACACACAAAGTTTGCTTTTTTCCCCTTTTTTGAATCTTCTAAGCCTCTGTTATCGATGTAGCAGTTAGTACGTGACTCATATACTGCCTTCGTCCTACATGTAAACGTAGTAACAGTTGTGATTTTGTTTTACTTCCCAAAGTTTCACAACAGCAGAACAGAAGCAATTCTAATCAAAGTTGACACACTTATAAAATCCTTCTTCCTGTGCTAATTTCAGTTCTTCATCGAGTTCCCCTCCCAAAAGCAAGAAATCCAGTATTTTGCATCGAAAAGGCAGCCAAGATTTGCCGGCCAGCGAGTACTACGCCATCTACAAGAAACATTCATTGAACTCATCCTTTTCGGATGAAACAACTTCGCAAGCTTCAGTCAAGTCAGTGGCTTCCTCAGTGAAGGACACCAACGAGGAGACCGACTTGTTGCAGGACTTTGAAACTTACGACGCTGCTGACGCTATGGAGAAGGTGCCCACTGCCGAGGTCAAGGTCCACGGCGGTGGCATCGCCGAAAGGTAAGAAAAGTGACCTTGGTTTGCAGTAACTTTATGACTAAGACAGGACTACTCTTTAAAGATGGTAGAAAATTGCTATGCAAATTATTCTTTAGAAAATGAGAATTTTGAACGAAGGAAGAGTTTTTAAAAAAAATCGTCAAATTGAAGTGAGATCTTCACTGCTTTGTTAGAATCTAAACAAACTTCGACGAATTTTTTTCCAATTTAGAAAATAAGAATTTTGAACGGAAAAAAAATTGTAAAAAAAATCGTCAAATTGAAGTGATATCTATAGAATGTAAACAAACTTTGACGAATTTTTTCATATTTCATGATTTTAGACAACTAAGTTTGTTTTGATCGCTTTGATTGAATATCAAATTCTAAATGATTTTCAAACAAAGAAGCAAAAATATTGAGATGATTTTTGATGTTCTATGCTACCTCTTCCGAATGTCATTTTCGATGCTGATGATCGTCGTAAATTCCTTGACTAAAGCTGCAAATCGTAATGTAATGACTCAGCTGCCTGTCAAGTTCATCTTCATATTTTTTGAAATTCCAGATTAGCCTTGTTGAAAAAGAATGGCGAAGAAAATTGGAAAAAGAAAGTGCCAACCCAAAAATCGTTACCAAAAGAACCAATTACATCATCCAATAACCCAAAAATTGGCATCATTGCAACCGATGACAACACTAATAATGGTAATACCATGGACAATGGCAACAATGAAGAATTTTCTCTACGTAAAAAATCTAAATCCGGACCCGGAGGCAAAGTTGGATCCCTTCAAGAACGTCTTAGTCAACTACAAAATGCGCAAACTTCATGGCAAAATAAAGTGGGTGAAAAAGACGCCAACAAATTCACAGTTGCGGGAAAAATGGAGATAAAACCGCAAACAATCTCGCAACCTCGAAAATCTCGCATAGAATCGGAAATGAATTTGGCCAATGATGAAATGACTAAACGTGTCAAGAAAACCCCGAAATTGCGTCGATTTCACGGATCTCCACCTCCAGCTAACGATCGATCTTATGACGAGGCCTCGACGACCTCCGAGGCCACTGAATTTGTTTTGGGAGAAATGGTCGAAATTCACGAATTAGACGAAGATTTGGACAAGTTTTTCAGTTCTAAAGTCAACGAAATTGCCGCCGAAGACATTGAATTTGACTTTGACGCAATAACTGCGTCAGTGGAATCGAGTGACGCAAAGTTGTTGCTTAAGCGTAATGTCGTCAAACCTGCAGCAAATCGCAACAAACGAAGGTCGAAAAATCCCGTGAAAGCATTGAAAAATCGCACGGATATCAGGCAAGGTTACCAACAGCCAGGAACTATTAGCAAAATGGATAACAATGACACAGAGACGACAGCTACCGGAGAAAAAAAGGAAAAGAACGTTCATTCCCATTTGGCAGCGGAGGCCAAAGCGGCCTTGGCTGCCACTGAAGATTTTTCTTCAGTTCAGCTCAAAAAAGACAATAAGGTCATACCTCACGCGGACTTTGTGCCTTATAAAATAGGTAAGTCTTAAAAAATTCGTTAAAACAAAATGGTTATGCAATTCTTGATTGTTTGACAACTTTGATTTCACGTAAAAAATTGTGGAAATTTTCTTGTTGAAAAAATCGTGAAAACGCAACGGTTTCGCACTGTTTGTCCTTTGACAACTTTGATTTCGCGAGAAAAATTAATAAAAAATATTTTTCAGGTGAGACGATGTTATTGCAAATCAAAGGCCGTAGAATGTGTCAGACAAGGCTGGTAGCTCCAGAAAAGGTCTCAGTCAACTCGGGTGACGCCTATGTGGCCTTAAACGGCACCGATGTCGTCGTTTGGCAAGGAACCTTTGCCAACGTCATTGAAAAATCCAAGTCCGCAGACCTTGGTCAACTCATTGTGCAAAGACGCGATTTGGGATGCAAAAAGGCCAGACGAGTTCTTCTAGTCGAAGAAGAAAAGGCCAGTGACGCAAATATAGGCAACAAATTATTCTGGAAAATGTTGGGACACAACAAACCTCAGAGAGCCTCGGAGGCCGGACCTCCGGACCAAGACGAAAATTACGAATTAGAAATCAATGATCAGAACCTGATCTGGACCGTTCAAGAAGATACCAACGAATTAGTGCCTTGGGAAGAGTACTGGGGCCAAACCATGAAATACGACATTTTGGACAACTCGGAATTCAAAGTTTTGGTCTTTGATTTCGGACCGGAAGTCTACGTTTATAATGGGAAAAATGCCCCATTTTCGACCCGTCGTTTAGGCCTTAAATTGGCCAAAGACATGATCACTGATGAACAAAGACCATCTTGGCATCTATTCGGACGAATCAATCAGAACATGGAAACGGCCTTATTCAAAGAAAAGTTTCTCAATTGGCCCGACAAATCAAGGCTCATTAAAACTGAAAAGGACGGGAAAAAGGCCGGAAATTCAAGTAGTGAAAGCGAAGATTTGAAGCTTTCAACCGACGTTGAAAACAATTTTGACGCCATTGACATGGCCAGATGGCCTTTACAAGAGCCCAATTTGGAGCTTGAAGGAACCTTCTTAGGCCGCGGCCGGTCTTGGTACGACCTTGCCGAACGTCGCCAATACGAAATCGAGACTTTGTCCATCAATTTTTGGCATGTCACAGACAAAGACATTTTCGAATTGGCCGAACCGGAACATGGACAATTTTATAGTGCCGGAACTTTTGTGGTCCGATGGAAATACAAAGTGTCCTTGACGGGTCGGACTTTGAAAGGCCAAGCGTCCAAACATGTGGCCGTGGGGCGCGAACGTTGGGCCTACTTTTTCTGGCAAGGTTCGGATTCTAAACCTGCTGAACAGGGCCTTTCGGCCTTGATGACGGTGGAATTGGATGAGGAAAAAGGCCCGCAAATTCGAGTGGAGCAAGGCCATGAAACAGCAGCTTTTCTTAATTTGTGGAAAGGAGGAATGGTGGTGCACAAAGGACGACGTGGAGCGGCCAAAGATTCTTACAGGTATTAAAAATTCAAGGTCGAATCACAATGTTTTAAAAATAAAAAAAAAAATCGCATTTAAAAAAAAATTACTTTTTGAAATTTCGCGCCAAAATTGTCACCAACATATTTTTCAATGTTGATTTTTGGCGCGAATATTCAAATAAGTTTTTTAACTGTTTGGCTGTTTTAACAACTTTTAATTTCACGTAAAAAATGTGGAAATTATTTTGTTGAAAAAAATCGTGAAATTCGTTTTACAACTTAGATTTGACGAGAAAAATTGAACAAAACGTAACTGTAAAAATGAGACCTTTTTTGACGTTCTTTTGCTAATTTTGTCGTTTTTTAAAAGTTTTTGTTTATGCATTGCAGGCTTTACTTTGTCAAAGGCGAATGCCCGGAAGAAGCATGTGCAATTCAAGTAGATTGCCGGTTAACCAGTCTCCGCAGTCGTGGTTGCTTTATCTTAATGGCGGGTAATAAATCCGTCGTTTGGATGGGACGCGGTGTGCCTGAACATAAGAAGGCCGTCGTGGAGGCTCTAAAGCAAAAATGGCCAGAATTGAAGCAAAGCTCAATGATTCAAGAAATTGAAGGCCAAGAATCCTCAGACTTGTTCAAGAATGCTTTGAAATCGGGAAATTTCGAGGCTGAATTGAGTTCGCCTACAGCCTCTATGAGGTTGTACCATATGAATTCGGTGTCTGGAGAATTTTGCGTGGATGAAATTGTCTGTCCTTATTTGAACCAGGATATTCCCAATGTACTGTCTTTCAATCAAAATGATCTTTACAAAGTTGAACAACCAGGTAACTTATTTTAACACAGTGTTTGAAAATCAACAAAAATTGTCTCATTATCAATTTCATAATTTTTCTCGTGAAATTCAAAGTTGTTAAATGACCGTTTTGTTTTCACGATTTTTTCAACAAAACAATTTCCACAATTTTTTACGTGAAATTAAAGTTGTCAACCACCAAATAGTTCAAAACTTATGTGTTTTCACGATTTCTTTTTTTTTTTTCATTGCAAAATTGAGACTTTGGTTGTTTTATGCTGTGTGAATAGTTAGAGTTTTACTCGTTCGCTTCGCTCACTCGTGATGTATTTTCAGCTCTGTTTTTGGTGGAATCCGGAACGGAAAAATTATGGTTGTGGCAAGGATGGTGGCCTGATGTGGGCCACGAGGCCAACGATACCAACATGTCTACCGGATCCGGAATGATCCGCTGGCACGCCGAACGGCGTGAAGCCATGCGAACAATCAAAGAATTTCAACGCTCGAAATTTTCCAAGATTTCGCCGAGGCCCAGTATGGAATTAGTTTGGGCTGGACATGAACCTCAAGAGTTTACCAATTTGTTTCCTTTTTGGACACATCACGAAGACGTCGAAAATCTCAATGCAAAAGTAAAAATTGATTTTATTCTTTCGTGAAATCACAGTTCTCAAAAGAAAAATAGCGCAAAGCCCTTTGGTTTTCACGATTTTTTTCATCAAAATATTTTTCACAATTATTTACGTGAAATCAAAGTTGTCAACAACCGAACAGTGCCAAACCGTTGCATTTTAACGGGTTTTTTGCACCAATTATTAATTTCAATTTTTTCAATTCTAGTTTTTGGGTGATCGCTCGTTAGACCGAACCTTTGCCTTATTAGGCCGAGACAATTATTCTTGGGAGGAACTCAAACAACGACCATTGCCTGACGGAGTCGATCCTTCAAGGCTGGAAAAATATCTAAGCGAAGATGATTTTGTGGTAAGAATTCTACAAGAATTTTAACCTTTTGAATCTCTGACGGAATTTTAACCTTTTGATTTTTCTTTTTTGACAGACACATTTGGGTCTTAGTCGTGCGGATTTCATGGCAGCTCCTCGTTGGAAACAATTAGAAATTCGTAAAGAAAAAGGCCTGTTTTGAAAAAGACAAAAAATTGAAATCATCAAGAACGAAAAAAAAAATCAAGAAAGCTGCTTCGTGATATTATTAGAATTTATACCTTACTACAAAAACAACGGAAAAAATACCCCAACTCGACTCTCTCTCCCTCTCTCTATTCTCTTTTATAAAAAGAACGCTACTCTACTGCTGTGATTTTTTTCCAGATCAATTTGCCTATGATCAACACACACAAAAAAAATTGTCTAACCAGAAACGAAATGAAAAAACAAAATAAAGAAAAAATTATCTAAGCTTGAATATTGAGTGTATTTCTTTTTATACAGAAGATGTATGGATAAACATTTAGTGTTTATGCTACACCATCTGCTTTCTCATTCAATTTGCCTCAAAAGTTACAAAGTTTGCACAGAGTGAATTCAAGGGAATGAAGATACTACTTTTATGAAAACAAATACTATTGACCTACAAAAATTAAAATGTAAAATCTTGTACAGATAGTTGCACATAAGTTAAGTTATCTTATGTGTATTACTACCATCTTCAATACCATTATCAAATTAGAGATTCGTTATTGCCTCCATTACATACGTATATTTGATAGAAGGCAAGCATATATTATTGTACAATGACTATTTGCAAATTTGGCTCATAAGGTATCCTCTTCGATTTTGATTAGTAATGCAATTTGATCACTTTTAAAATACTATTGAAGTTAAAAAGATTTCGGAACTATTTTCTTTACCTTTTAGTCAAAATTTTGTTGACAAATCGTTAAATGTTTGCAACAGATTTTTTCAAAAGTAAAGTTGTCAATCTTTATTTTCGTGTTTCCATTAGTATTTACATTTAGATTTAAGGACGCAACAACTCTAAAAGTACATGGACGCCATCTTGTGGTCGATCTTCCAGACATTTAATCCAAATAGATAGATAGGTACTTAGAGCGTACTTTTTTCAAGAATCTCATTCTGCACGTTTGGAGAAACAAATTTTTTTATTAATAAAAAATTTTGAATTTTGATCTGGAAATGAAATTCTATTATACAAATTGACCCCTAGGAACACGAAAATGACATCAGATTTCAGATGAATAACAAAACGAAAAACTTTTATTAGTGAATTCCACGAATTCTGAAAGTTGCAAAAAATTAGGGAATTTTACTAATAAAACTTTTATGTTTCATCACTCATCCGAAATATGATGTCATTTTCATGTTCCTAGGGGTCGATTTGTAAAATAGGATTTCATTTTCAGAGCAAAATTCAAAATTTTTTATAAATAAAAAATTTGTTATTCCAAACGTGCAAAATGAGATTCTTGAAAAAAGTAGGCTCTAAGTAAAAAGTTTAGTTCTAAGTAATTTACTTTGTTTATGAGTAAGTCTTGTGTCTGCGTTTTGCTGTGATTTGATACCTTGCCTTCCTAAAGTCCTAAATCCTAATTCCCCCTAATGGATCATGGACAAATTAGAACTTGGATCTTCATTAGATAACTTTTAGAGGAGAGATTGATTTCTCTACTTAATTTCTCCAGAGAACACAATACTCTACAGGGTCCACCATAAGTTTCCGCACAGACACTACTTGTAGCAAGTGATATGATGCAACTTGCCAAATCGAGTTCATTGTATAAAGATGATAAGATAAACATTTTAAAAATTAAACAAACTGTGACATTTAGTCAAACATTGAAGAGATTAGATTACTACATTGAATAAGGAAATTACCTTCAAAAATAAAGTCACAAGACTGTTGTTCGATGGTCTTCTGCTCCTGGGTAGATTCCTCATCACATTTTCTCTGCTGCTGTTCCTCTGATTTCCTCCATTTGGCTCTCCTATTTTGGAACCAAACCTATGGGAAAAAAGCAAAATCCAATAAGTGGTTCGGTGCGTGACATGCTCTTCTTGATTGAAGGAGCTGAGTTGCACACTTACTTGAACTCTGGATTCGCTGAGACCAATGTTGAAAGCAATAGCTTCTCGTAAAAAGACATCTGGGTAATGTGTTTCCTTAAATAATTTTTCCAATTCTTCTAATTGTGTAGTCGTAAAAGAGGTCCTGTAAGATTTCAAAACTCACTTTGCGTTAATTATAAAGTTTTTCTTTTTTGCTGAGTAGAATTTTCCTTTTTTTTTCTGACCTGTGCCTTTTATGATGTCTCCTTCCATTTTTGCCCAGACCAGCAGAATTTTGAGCACTTTTCTCTGTTAGATTCTTCAGCCAATTGTCAATGCTTTCTGGTGTTTCTGTTTCATTATTATTTTTGCCTTTGTTTTGGCATTCAGACTGCAATGCTAATGAGAATGGCACAATTGGTCTGACAATGAATTCTGGTGTTGAAAGCACAGGAGCAATGTCAGATAATGATGTAGTAGTCATAATTCAATTAAGGGTCTGAACCCTAACAAGATTCTTTTTCAAATGAGAAAGCAAGGGTATTTGGTGGTTTGTAAAGCACTTTTGTGGTTTCTTACTTCCTATCTCACTTCCTTTATTCGTCATAAACATCGCAAGTAAGGTTTCACCAAACATGGTTTTTAAAGCACAACAAAACGCCCCTTCACTAAAGTCTTTAGTGTTTCAATAGTTCCAGTGTAACATTGTGAATTATAAAACAGTTACTTTCGAGGTATCTCATAAAATTCAATCAACATGAAAGCTTCTTCATCATTAATGGCAATTGCCCTTTGAAAAGTAGATTAACTTTCGAATGTTACATCAATTTGCTGAGTACACTGCGCAGTACAGTGAATTATTGTATCGTTGTATTGAAAGAAGAGAAGCTTAGAGCGCTCGTAGGGCAAAGGTCAGAGCCCCCAAGACTTGTATCGAGTAGTAAGCGCCCTCCTTCTCTCTTGTTTGCTTTATGATCGGCTGCTCTATAATATTTAATTACTATTGCAGTGTAAAACAAGATGGATGTGGATTCAGACTACATTTGTCCGATTTGTAAAGATGTATCCGACCAACCTCAACAACTACACTATGGTGGAAGGGCCTGTTTCAGCTGCCGAGCGTTCTTTAGAAGAGCTCACCAAAAGACCAAACATCCGGACTTTTTCTGCAAGAAAGGTAATGCATGTGAAGTGACAGTGAAGACCCGAAGAAGATGTCAAAAATGTCGATACGTTTTGGCTTTAAAGGCTGGTATGCAACCTGAAGCTGTGCTAACTGAAGATCAAAAGAAGGTGAGATTTAGAAATGCCATCGAAAAGAAAGCTACCAAGGCTCCTGGGGATGAGGATGAGCTTGATGAAGGACCAGATCAGTATGTGAAAGTAGACTCTCAAGATCGGGACTCAGGTGTTCATTCTAACTCATCAGCAACAGAAGAGTCTCTTCCTTCGGAGATACCTCCATTAGTCATTGATGAAAGACTGTCAAGGGGTAATTTCCTGTCTGCATCATCATCAACTCAACAACCTCCTCCTTTCAAAAGAAGTGTAAGTGTAGCAATACAACCAAACCATCACCATACTACATCTAGCCAAATTCATCCTAACGTCAGACTAATGTCCAACTTTGTCCAGGGGCATCAGCAGCAAAGAAATATTTATCAAAAAACTGTAGATGATTTTGCTCCTAGGGCTCATAGTCCTTTGAAAAGAGATTCTCCTCCTGAACATTCTCATTCTCATTGGCCTCCTCGCAGTCAAGAACATGCAAGTCTGGAGAACTTGGCTCCTTCACTACTTTCTTCACCTCAAAAAGTCCACTTGAATAAAAGAACCAATAGTCTGCCTCTGCCAGTTAAGAAAAGGAAATTCAATGAAGAGATTGAGAATAAATCTGAAGGACCTGAAGAGAAAGCAGAAGTAGATATTGAGGAGATATTTGAACTTGGTATCAATAATCCTAAAAAACTTGAAGCTCTAGAAGCCATAAATCCAGAGGATGACTGCATTGATCAAGGAGCATTGGATTTGGATGATTATGATAAAATGCAAGGTCCTTTTGATCTTCTGATGAAAGGATGTGGTGGTCCAGGCTGTCCCTTGGGACGAAGACAAGTTCAAAAGGTTTTAGCAGCTTTTAGATTGACTTGCGTCCAAGTTGACATTGATCCTCATTTTGTTGACACAATGGTGGCTTTTCATCGTGGAGACATTTCCAAGGTTCCTAAGACGTTATTCATTACTCATTTGAAGCACCTGAATCTACAATACCAACATTTTGCCATGCTTGACAAAGCATTTCTGGGCTTATCCAAGAGAGACAAGCAAAGTTTGGTTATGAGAAATGCTCCTCTCTTTATCCAATACATTCTTGGAAGATACTTTTCCAGTGAAACAGGTTATGAGCAATTGAAGTGGCTTTTAGGTAGCCATGCTCCCAATATGAGTCCAAAAGAGCAAAAACAACTTCACTTGGTATCATTGGCCAAGTTCAACAAAAGACTTGGATTGTTCAAGAAGTATGCTTGTTTGAGTACCTATGAGGAATTTTGCAAGCGTCTCAACTACAGAAGTTTGAAGTTCAAGTGTACCTCTGTGTGGAACCACATTGTATTGTACCACTATGACAAGGACATCATGCTTGATGATCCAGAAGCAGTTCACAACCTATGTGAAGACTCAATCACCATTTTACCTCACTCTGCTCACTATTTTGGCTGTATGGAAAAACCCAATGTGCATGGCATGATTGCCACCACTGAAGCCATGGCCAAATTCTTTAAAGCCAATGTGCAATGGATATCACCTATCATGGAGGAGTCTACCTCAAGCAGCGACGAAGAAAATTTTCGAAATTGCACAAAAGCCATAAGTCTAAGGTGAGTACAGGAATCCCTCGCTTAGTGCGCACCTCACTTAGTGCGCTTTCACTTAGTGCGCATATACTGACCATCCCTCGCTTTGTGCGCATACAATTTTCGCTTAGTGCGCACTTTCCTTATCAAAGTTGGTGTAATTTAACTATTTTTGGATAAAATGGTAGACGAAACACATGTAAACAGGGTTCAAATGGTTCTAGTAGACTAAATGTCAGCATTTCTTTATGACAAACACTTTAGAAACATTGATGGAATTTTTAGAACATTAGGCACCATTTGCATGCACAGTGCCTTGACTTCTCCTTGACATCACTAAAGCCAGCGCTGTAGTAGATTTGTGCACATCTTTCCTTTCTTTAGTCCTATCTATATGTATTATAGCACCTGCTGTCCCTCTACTTATCTGCTTAGTAGTGCTTTTGCATTGAGTCCTACTCACAATTCATACCGTGCATAATTCATACACTCATACCTTCACAATACATGACGAGACTTCCCTTCTGTTCCACTCGAATATCCAAAGTTGGTAAATGCGTAGCCTTCCAACTTTGGACCCCTACGTATTTTTACTTTATTTTCATCAAAAATGGAACTAGAAATTAATTATATACTTATATAATGATTTGAAAAAATATCTTAGCGTTCATCGTTTATTCGATTTTTATATTTTATTTACTTACAGCAAATAGACGTAACATTTCAAAATGACTTAAACGTCATCTTACGGTCAATCGCTAATTCAGCTTTTAGCAAGCTTTTCAAACATCACAATTTTTGAAGCAACAGCAAAACTAATTTGAATGATATTTCCTTTGAGATTGCATCTACCATAAAAGATTTAGAATGGGGGTCGAGAAACAAAAAAATCCGCAATTACGTAAAGTTCCTTTGTCTAACGTACTTCAGTAGCAGAGCAACGAAGATGAAAATTAGCACAGATTTTAAGGAGTGACATCGAGTGACAAAGTATAAAATTCAGGTAAAGACAACATCTTGGCTTCATTCCATCAAAATGGTTCAAAGTGTCAACTATGCCTTAGTTTTAGCCTTGGTTTTGGTCTCTTTCGTTTGGGGACAAATGAGGAATAATCGACAGTTGGACCATTTCTTGCCACCACCACCCGCAAGATTCAATGAAAGACAAATTTTGAGGAATCGGCCTCGACTGGACTTTGAATATGAGTCTGACTCTTCAGGAGCTGCAGATACAGATTTGATCTCCAGGTGAGTTACGTCATCAGTCAATGAGTCATTGATGATGAAAATAAGTCTCTTGCAAAAGGAGTGATGCAAATCAAGTTTAACTTCAAGTCATCAAAATATTTTGATAAAATAATTACGAAATTATCCTTTGTTGCTACGCTTAAAAATGAAAAACTTGCGTAATAGCACAGTGTTTAAAAATGTCTCATATTCGAATTTTTACCCTAAAAATTATCAAAATTGCGTCTAAATTCAACGAGGTTTTTTTCATTCGCTCATAATGTTGTGAAATGAGACTTTTTAAGTTATTTTGCAATTGAACGTAAGATGGCGTTTTAGTTCTTTTGAAATATTGATTCTATTTGTCGTTAGTGAATTACATGTAAAAATCGAACAAATGATCAACGATAAGAGTTTTATAAATTATTTTTTAATTAATTATTTAATAATTTTTTTTCATTTTTGACAAAAACAAAGAAGAGAAGGTACTCACAATTTTTTGCTAAATTATCATTTCGATAAATTAATGAGCAATGAAAATGATTATATAAGATTGAATTTTAACCCTCATTACAGACTGCGTCACCAAAGTCCAATAAGATATAGACATATGTTAGCCTTAATTATAAAATTAATTACTAAAGGCATTAGTTTCATAGAATCTTTTAAGTGTATATTATCCAGTAAACTTCAAAAAGTAGGGTTGTAAATGTATAAGTGTGTATGAATTTTCACGCCGGAATTGTTTACTGTTTTATTTAGATTTTTGGCGCGAAAATTCAAATAATCGTTGCTCGCTTCGTTCACATTGTTTTGACATGAGTCGTTTTTATTAAAACTTTTTCAGGAATCCGTACTTAACGCGAGCCTATGGAGGCACTTGGTTCCGTAGCAATTTTCAAGACTTGTTTTCCAACCGTGGAGCTCAAAAACTAGAATGGTTTGAAGTCATCGATGGCAATGACTGCGCTCCAGTACCTGCCACCGTCAATGCTGGACGACCTCCCAGTGATATTTGCAAGGAAGCTGCCGTCGACGAACGACGATGTATTTGCATCAATACTGGCCGAAGCTCCTCAGAAACTGGATACGAAGGGATTTGTGGTAATTGTCGCGACCCTTGTCAGCTCAAATTCACTCCTGATCGGGTGCCCAAGTACTTGCAAAAGTTGGCCGTTCTGGACAAGGATGAAGAGGACGATTACGAGGAATACGAAGATGATTACGAGAAATAAAAAGGCAAAAAGGCTGACGTAACCTTCACCAAAATTCTTTTAGTAAAAGCTCAAAACTCTGCTGCTTTTCGCGATTCATAATATTGCTTCTTAACGATCCAATTTAAAATCACATTATTCCAAAACTTCCAATTTTGTCCGAAAATCCATTTCGATCTGGAATCACTGAAAATCACTTAATAGGGTGACTTACTTTCTACAGATTAGGGTGGGTTGAATTATACAGATATCAAAAATTCAAAAAGGTTTTTCTCAAAATCTACCCTTTTGAGACAAAAATTGGACTTT
>LT727951.1:324840-339807 GCA_900157175.1 Oithona nana
TTTTAAGATACTTTCCGAAAAAAGTATCTAGATACAGGTACAAGATACAGTATCTTGTATCTAGATACTGTATCTTGTATCTAGATACAGATACTTGCACAGGTCTGTCACTGTCTGAATTGTTTTAAAATCTTTGAATTTTCAAATATTGTCTTGATTTTCCTTGCAGTCTAAGATATAAGAAGCAGTCTTGTTGTAAGCACTAAAAGTATTTCTTCGTGGTTGAGGTATTTTGTAAGGATTTATTGAGGCACCATTAACGATAGTGGTCACCAAAAAGAAGTCATCATTGCAAAAACAAGACTGAAAATACAAATATTGACCGCGAGTGCATCATTGATCAAAATTGTTTCAAATGTCTAATAACAACTTAATTTAAGGAAGAGAAGCGCGATATCAAAGTAACTCGCGGGCAAACACAAGATTTAAAATGATTTCAAGTCCATGACAGCGATAATTTTCATAACATAGTTTTCAATTATTCAAATAGGATGAAAATTGAGCAAAGAAGAACAACGACTTTTCGACAAGCAAAGCTACTCGCGGTCTGAAAGAGTCTAGTTGTATCTGTCTTTGTGAAAGGAATTCTTACTGAAAGGAGTCTGAAACAACAAAAGGACCTTTGCAAATCTAAAACATTTCTGAGAGAGTACTACCTCATGTTTTTTTGCAATTTTCTCAGCAGCTTCTTTGCAAAAATAACAAATGTGTTTTCGTTACACACTTCACCTTTTCAATCGCTAAATGAAGGATTGTTTGTACAGAAAAGAGAAAGAAGAAGAAGATGCATTGCGCCCAGAACAAAAACAAGGGTTCTTAAAGAAAAGAACCTGAGAAAAAACTGCACTCAAATTTTTTTTCTTTGCAGATTGTAACAATGGATGTTGACCATAATTCAACTTATTTGTCCGATGAAGAATTTGACCAATTTGATTTTTGGACCTCTGACAATTCTTCAATAGTACAAAAATTCAATTGCACTCCTGATGAGCGACATCTACTGGAAAATAAGACAGAATGGAACATTGTCTGCAACCAGACCCAACCTCCTTGTCGACCTCAAGAATACTACACTACCAACTATGGTTTCGTTGGTACTCTGTTCCAAACCATTGTCTTTTTCGTGGGTGTGGTGGGCAACATATTGGTGTGCACAGTGGTGGTAAAAACGCGATCGATGCGGACAACGACCAATTGTTATTTAGTCAGTTTGGCGGTAGCTGACACTATTACTTTGGTCTCTTCGGTGCCACAGGAGGTCCTAAGCTACCACATATTAGGGGACCAGTGGGTGTGGGGATCAGTTGGGTGCACCTTGATGATTTATTTACAGGTAAGGAACCTTTCAAATACAGTAGAGTAACTATGTAACATGAGTAGTGCCACACAATTTTTCCGCCACTTTTTGAAAAGTTTTTTGCCAAGATAGTATTTTTAACATTTGAGGCGCTGAACTACGTTACTCCAAATGAGATCAGAAGTAAAAACACGTAACGGGAAGCATGGCTTTGTGACGTCACTCTCAGTCTCTTTTGGAGTATTGTTGAACTAACTCAGTAAAAAAACGCTTAAAAAAGTGGCGGGAAAAATAAGTGGCACTACTCATGTTATATAGTTACTCTAAAATACAGTAACTATGCAAGGCTATTTTCAACTCGCACTGTTCGAAATCTCCATTTTTTGTCCAAAAACTCAACTTTGATTTTCCGAAAAAAATTGTCAATTTCTTTGGGTGAAAAACTCGTGAAAATACTTTGGTTTTGGACTTTTTAGCTGTTGACAACTTCGATTCACGAGAAAAATTGCCAAAAAAATTTTGGATGAAAAACTCGTGAAAATGTTGGGGGTTATCAAAATTGAATTTTTGGACAAAAATTTGACTTTTCGAATAGTGTGCAACTACTTATTCTAAAATTAGCATCCGATGACGTCATCAGAAGATCGAATTTTTACATAATTTTTATGTTACAGATTGAGACTGTGGCAACCTCATCTGAGGCTACACTCACACCTTTGGCTACAGTGCCTCCACGTCAATCTGAGGCTGAACAACCTCAGCCTTCGACCTCAAGTTCCATGACAGCCTCTGTCGCTCCTACGTTGAAAAGATCACGCGAAGATGAGGCTGGAGCTGAGGATGAAGCCTCAAAGCGAGCCCGAGCCGCCGAGGACGAACCTCAACCATCGGTTCAGGCTGTCGAGGATGACGTTGTCGTTCTTTCGTCCTCAGATGAAGAAGATGAACCCGAAGAAGAACCTCCTGCCGAGGACGAAGAAGACGAAGACATGACCGAAGAAAATGACGAAAGTGGCGACGAAGACATTGATGACGATGAAGATCCTCAAGGACCTGTTGGTCAAGTCGTTGATGATGACGTCGATGACAATGACGACGAAGCGGAAGAAATTGAAGAAGACGACGATACTGGATATGACTATGGTCAACCTGATCAAGATGATGATGCAGTACTTGTCGTTGAAAGTGACACTGATGAAGAACAAGGTCAGGATGATCAAGATGCATTCATGGCAACTGAAGAAATTGAAGAATCTTCCAATCAAATGGAAGATCCCGGTGCAGTTGTGCCTCAAATGGCTGAGGCTCCAAGTGAAGTGAGGCCAAGTGAGGTCATTGAGGCCAATGTGCCCAGCGAATCCGTAGTCATCCAGGCCCAACAAAGTGGCCAATTCGAGGACGCAGCAGATGACAGCGTGGTGCCAAGTACACCTAAATTACCAACTGCCGAATCAGCCGTGACTCCACAAGTACCTACGTTCATGTTCCAAGCTGCTCAAGCGGAAAGTGCTCAAGCATCAGTCTCATCAAGTACTCCAACATTCTCAAGCTTGGCAGCTTCGGTTTCGGCCTCGGTTTCGCCATCTTCATCTGGTGTCAAGGGAGCTTCGCAAGAAGGCATTGACAGGACTGCAGTGGATTTCTCACAATTTGCGGGGACTTCTTCAGCATCGTCATCGACCTCTGCGGCTCCCACGGGTTTTGCGGAATTAGCCAAAAAAGGACCAAGTAAGACAAATCACAGTGTTTGAAAATAGCCCTTAAAGTCTCATTTGACAACATACCTGGTGTCCAAACAAGCTTTGGATAGTTTAGAAAAAAATCCATCAAAATCACAAAAGACGAAAAAAATTGTGAAAGTTTGTTTGTATTCTGACTAAGCAGTGCAGATCTCCCTTTGATTTGACGAAATTTTTGACAAAAAAACCTTCAAAATTCTAATTTCGCGCGACTTTGAGATTTTCAATCCAAAACTTGTTGGGACACCCTGTAGCTGTATCTGCAAAAAATCCCGATACTCAATCTTGATTTTTTTTTCAGCTTCTATTTTTGGTGGATCAACAAGTACTTCATCAGCTTTTGGATCCGCTCCAGTTTTTGGAGGTCCCCCAACCCTCGGAAAACCGGCCTCCGGATCAGCCTCAATTTTCGGTGCCACCAAGTCACCTACACCTGCCGGTGCAGTTGTACCCACCGAAGACAAACCTGAGGAAGGTGGACCTTCATCCTCTTCAGAAGTTGAGGTTCAAGGACAAAGTATCGAGGTCGTCGCGTCCTCCAGTTCAGAAAGGCAAAAGGCACCCAAGATCTCAAGAACACCAATCATTTGGAGCTCTCCTCCAGGTGCTAGTGGAGCTCCGGCGCCGCCGGCTGCACCCCCAGCAGCGGCTCCATCAGCATCTCAGCGTGCTCGGGGTCGGGGTACGGCCCGTAGATCACGACCGGGTAGAGGAGCGGCTACGCGAGGTACGCGGGGTACACCACCAACTTAATTAAAATTGCATTTGTAATACTACTAAAGAATAAAAGATTTTGTGCTTTTAAAATAGAATTTTAAATTTTCTGTGAAAAAAATTAGTTAATTTTTCCCGAAATTTCTCATGTCCTTTTTGCATGTAAATTTTGACTTTTGTGAATTCATTTGAATTTTTTTTGTGTATTTTCACTTGTTTGTGGAATTGCCAATTTTTTGGCTCTTGTCCAAAACAACAACATTGTCACATCAAGCATGGCATCTTTAAATTCGACTGTCAAAGATTCTGACTCCTTAGTTGGCAATTATTTGAAAGCAAGCAAAAATTTTCATCCGGGTGACTTAATTTTGCTTGAATCTCCAACATTGGTAGGTCCAAATCACCTACCAGATTTGGTTTGCTTAGAATGTTTATTAATTACCAATGACAAGTGTACTGGTTGTCCAGCAGTATTGTGTACAACTCATCAAGAAGCAACATTGAAAATTCATTCCAAAGCAGAATGTCAAATGTTGTCTAAATTGTCTGAGGTTTTCTACCCTGGAATTTTACCCTTGAGATTGACTTGGGAATTTTTGACACGAAGTCAAACTTGGCAAAAATTACAAGGGTTGCAAGATCATGTGGAAGATAACATTGACAAACCTGAATGGGAAGTGATGCATAATGAGGTGAGAAAAATGCTGCTCCTGAATTCCACACTGTTTGAAAATAACTCAAAAATGTCTCATTTGAATTGAAAATACATTTTTTACCTTAAGGTGGTGCCTTTTGTAATGCAGTGTCTTAGTCAAGAAGGCTTTGGAGATACTTTGACAAAAGAATGTATTTTGAAGTGTATTGGAATAATTTGCACAAATGCCATAGGAGTGGATTCCGGAGGCAAAAAGGGACGAGTCCTCTATGAAGTTGCAGCATTAGCCTCACACAATTGTCAGATGAACAGTGTACATCAAGTGAATCCAGGAGATTTTTGGTAATATTCATTAAGAAATTGATTTCCTTATAGGTTATTTTATTCATGCACCTTTTAACTTATGTATTGCACAAATTCAGCTTTAGTCAGGTTTCCGTCTGCATTGGCATCAGCAGCGTCAAAATCAGAAGCAGTAGGCCAAGAATACACCACAAATTCCCCCAAACGGATCTAAAATTCCAAAAATTTCATTATTAGGTATGTATCAACGTATTGTGTGAAGTTATTATTTACCCGGCAAGCATTGATTTCGTCGAAAGTTAGTCCTTCAGTGCCATCTGTATTGCATATGGAGAATCCTTCCATTTCAAGTTCAAACACATTACCACCTTTATCAACACTTCTGTAATATCTGTATCCATATCCTCCATAAGGGTATCCATATCCTCCATTAGGGTTAGGGTTAGGTTTAGTAGTAGTAGTTGTAGTCGAAGTTGTAGTAGTCAAATATTCTGCGGAACAGCCGAAGGTACTTGGTAACTCAGCCATACCAATGACAAGAATGACAAAAATACTCAATACAACCTTGTTCATGATGACGTTTCCTATCCAGAATTGAACAGATAAGTGATGATGATACATTTTTCCAATGGTCTTATATACCCTTGGATTGACATATATTCACATCTGGAATGTTTAAAAAACTAGGTAACCTCATTTACATATTTGACACAAATTCGTTAAAATGTACTAAAAAATACAGTTAACATCTCTTGTTAACCTAATTTATTTTCCATTAAAAAACACATGTATAAAATTAGAAATAGAACACAACATGAATTTAGGGGTAAATATCAACTGTATTTTTCAAAAGAGAGCTTGGTCTGAAAAAATTGACTCACCCTAATATGCATCATCTAAAAAATCATGAAGATACGAACAAAATTGACATAAGAAATACAGACAGTGTATTAAATTCAGTAAAAAGTCTCAAGTAGTATTTGAATTTTCGCGCCAAAAATCAATATTAGAATTTTCAGGTGCAATTTTGACCATTTTGGCGTGAAAAATTCGAATATTTAAAATCAGACATTTTTGATGATTTTGAACCACTGTGCATCATCCCACTTTTCCGTACAAAATGTCTAAAGAATGCATTTTTAATTATCGGCAAATTTCTTGAGGGTTGGAAAGGCTAAAGCTTTTTAATTACAAAACTTTTTTTTTCATAGCTTCAAGGATTTTTTTAGAAAGCTCCTTGATAGTTCAAAATCTACTAAATCTCTATTTCTTTCAAGTTCAATTTGTGGTCCAGTATAACATGTGTGTCCTTAAATTGGTTTTCTTGGCCAACTGCAAAGTATCACAGTGTGTCAAATGCCCATTTTTGGTGCAAAAATTCATATTTTGAAAAGACTTTTAAAAATGTCAATTTTAAACTTTGTGCCCAAATTGAGTTTTTTTGCCGGCAAAAACTCCCAAATATTTGGATTTTCGCGCGTGAATTAACCAAAAATTGACAATTTCACTAATCAAATTGTATTTTTTCGGTCAAAATCTAGATTTTTGGCATAAAAATTCAAATATTTGATACGTTTTAGGACTTGAAATTCAAAAATATCTTTTCAATTTCTGCGCAAAAATTCGATTTTGAGATTTTGTAAGGTAGAATTTTTGTCACAAAAATTGGTCATTTAACACATTGTGTACTTAGTATAAGAGCAACCTTTCAAAATAAATAACATTCATTTCCTTTGGATTTTTATCGCGCTAGCTCTGACATAAAATGCAGGCCGTTGTCATACACACAAAAAAGGTCCTTGTTATGCTTGTTATCACCCTGTCACACAGGGGTGGTGTACCTAAAAAGGACCTAAACGACCCAGACAAAAATACTCACAGAATTTTGACAAGGTAAATAAGAATCTATTGAGTAAGAGATTTATATCTCAAGCTAGAGGACGCTTATGATGCCAGGAACAGGTTTTTTCCACCAGACGACTCTCTCTTTCGACCACAAAAGGATTTCTTTTGTTGCCTTCTTTTCAGGCTTATTTATGATTTTTCTCCTTTTTCCACTAAAGTAACATCAATAGTAGTACAAAAAGAAGCAGATGTTTTCTTTTGATAAGGCCTCAATTTTTTTTTGCTGCCCGTGTTTTTTCCATTAGTCACAGTCAAAGTCGTTTGTCGTTCAAGTGTTTTGCACTTACCTTGTGGTCATTACTGAAAATGACAATTTAGAAAGCACTCAAACTCTTAGTAGGGTTGGAAGCAAAGTTAGAAAGTACCGCCTCCTAGAATTACCAACCAAGATGCCTTTTTTTAAAAGTTTAGATCCAAACTGACAACAACAATGTAATGTAATAGCTTCCTTTCAAAATAATTCAAGCTTAGCTAAAAAAACTTTTGAGGGTGTATCTAAAAAGGGCCTAAAGGACCCAAAAGACAAATCGACCCACGAATGGTAGACCCACTCTTATCTTGACAAACCGTTAATATCTAAATCCTTCATATCTTGACATATACTCTATAAGGACAACTCTAATGTATAATTTTGAGACTGAATAAATGAGGTTTGTCTTTAATTGAGAATTAATTGACCTTCATTGACAGCCTGAGTTTCCCAATAAATGATAAATTAATCTTTCCTTAAAAGGAAATCTTTGGCCTTTGCTAAAATCTCAGAAGGAAGAAGACTTTCAAGTGGTCTGAAAAAAGCAAATAAGGTCTCTTTTGAGACATGAAATTTCCCTCCTAGCGAAAATCTATAAAGTGGGGTCCTTGGGTAGTCTTTTTTTTGCGCAATTCTAATGTAATTTATTTTGTTTCAGTATTTGGCCATTGATGCGTCAGCGCTGTCCTTAACAGCCTTTACAATTGAACGCTACATTGCCATCTGCCATCCCATTAAATCCAAGTCAATTTGCACCATTAGTCGTGCCAAGAAGATCATAATTACCTGCTGGATTTTCGCCATCATTTATTGCTCGCCATGGTTCTTCCTAACCGACCTCAAGTTGTCTTGCGTCGAAGGCATTGGAGAGGTAAGAAAGCACATCCCAACCTAAATTAATTAGATGCTCACAATTGTCGATGCCAGAGTTAGGTAACTTGCTAGAACTATCTTTCTTGGCCTAAAACTACCTAAATCTCAAAGGTTTTGAAGTACTTTTGATAATTTCGAGACTCTTTGGGTTCCATTTGACCTATTAAGGCCTTTTAAAGCCATGAAAAATGACTTTTACGAAGGGGCGTAAATGCCCAAAAACACGGGTCGTCAACCTAACTCTTCTTGAACAGAAGTACAACTAAGCTTACCATAGGGACCCATGATTAAAAATTACCTTCCTAATTTCTTTTTTCTTCTTTCCAGGTGTCTCATTGTTCATTCCGACTGAGCCGAAACTCGACCGAATATTTGGTCATGTTTTTCACCGATATCATGCTTTTTTACTTCATTCCATTGCTGATTTCCGTGGTGTTATACTCGTTGATTGGGCGGATGTTGCTTTTCAAATCAAAAAGCAAGTTTCCTGGAGGAGGCACCCGAAATTCATTGTCAGCTTCGGCAGCACAAAAGACCAACCAGTCTCGCATTCAGGTTCGAAAACTTTCTGAGTATACACATATCTGCATCAAGGACAAGTTTTTGATAGAGATAGAGCATAGGATCTCCTCAATCCTTAACTTTGCGATGATAATAATAGACCAATTACAGTAGTGCATCAGTGGTTTTTTGTTGATGATTCTTTTCATGATTTTTACTCTAATTGAGTGGCTCACAATTGTCGATGCCAGAGTTAGGTAACTTGCTAGAACTATCTTTCTTGGCAAAAAATTACCACATCCTCATAGTTTTTGAAGTACTTTTGATAATTTTGAAACTCTTTGGGTTACATTTGACCCATTGAGGCCTTTTAAAGTCAACAAAAATGACTTTTACGAAGGGGCGTAAATGTCCAAAAACACGCATTGTCAACCTAACTCTTCTTGTACAGAAGCTCATAACGTTCAATCTGCGGTTAGATGGAGTTAACAATCTTCGTCTTGTCTTTTCGTCATTTTTACACTAATTGAGCTTTGGCCTTTGAGGCTTTGACCTCATTCTGACGTCTGTGGTCTGACTTTCTGGTCTTTGTTGGTTTTGTAAGATGGAGTTTATGAAACCAAAATCTTCTTTGACTTTCTTTGAGAAAACAGTTGTTGACATGACGACATCTTCAAAGCTTTTTTTAAATACTGCTTTCGAATGAATGAGGATAGAAGCCAACAAAGATCGTCTGAAAGCCTTCCACAAAGTACCTTTAGTTTGAGCATTTCTTTCACGTAAAAGACTCGCTGGAAAATGGCCTTAGCCTTGACACAATACAACATATACAACTCTTCATATCTTCTAGAGGTGGTATTAAAAAACGCAGCCTCACATAATTCAAAGACTTTACAGACTATGAGGGTAATTCTATAGGCTTGATGTCTTTGTGTAAGGTTAGGTTAAAGTTAGGTAAGGTTAGGTAAGAGTTTGTGACCACACATTTTTTTGGACCGTAATTTTTATTGTTCTCGCGGTTATAGACTGCAAAATTTGCAGTCTGGTTTTGGCTTGTACTTTCCAGGCCCGATTGTCATCATGTTCTTGCAGAACACAAAAGAAATAAAGCTGTTTTGGAGTTTAGAAAGCCCTCGCCGGTTTCTATTGAACATGTAGTAGTAAGATTACCACGTCCTTTTTTCTGTACCACTGACTCAGCTCTCCTCATTTCAAGAAGACGACGACTCGACCCTTTTCCTCCCACAGACCACAATACTATGCGCACTTTTCCACACAATAAAGGCCGGACGAGGAAGCCTATTCTATGGTCAAATATTGACTTGATGAAGACTTTGAAGAGAGCAGGAAAAAAAAAGTTTGGCTTTGCTATCAATAGGCGTAATCTAGCCCCATTTCCGTCCGCAAGTTAGTAAGGCCGCTTTATGAATCCATTGTGATTGAAATGAGTGCATAGTGAGTGCATTGCGAGTGCATTGTAAGTGCAATTAGTACATTGTGAGTGGACTGTGTGTGCATTGTGCAATGAGTGCATTTTGACTTTTGAGTGCAATTAGTACGTTATGAGTGCAATTAGTGCATTGTGAGTGGAATGTGAGTGCATTGTGAGTGCAATTAGTGCATCATGAGTGCAATTAATGCATTATGAGTGCATTGTGAGTGCAATGAGTGTATTGTGAGTCAAATGTGAGTACAATGAGTGCATTGTGACTGCATCATGATTTAAAAAAGCATTGTGAGTGCTATATAAAACGATTGCGAGTGCATAATGAGTGTTAAACGAGTGCGAGTGCATAATGACTTACGGATATGGGGCTAAATTACGTCTATTGATAGCAAAGCCAAACTTTTTTTCCTGCTCTCTTCAAAGTCTTCATCAAGTCAATATTTGAACATGGAATAGGCTTCCTAATCCGGCCTTTATCAATGAGTGCTAAACAAGTGCGAAATGTACAGGTTGAGTGGATATGTTACTTGATAAAAAAGTTCGATTAAAGTGCACTTAGGAATCATGCAGACATATCAAAATAAAGTAAACAAGTAAACCACTCAAGTATAGTCTTGAGTAAGTGTTGATACAGTATTATCAATGCAAACATTATGTCACACACGTAGCAGAAATAAAGTCCTGAAAGAAGAAAAAGAAAACTTTTTCAGGAAGATTTTCAAAAAGGGCAAAAAAAAGTTTTTTCTTTGCAAAATGTGTCCAATAGACCATAAAGACCAAGGAACTGAATTTTGCATGACTACAAAATAGACTTCTAAAACCGCCATTTCAGCCCAGTTGGGTTGATGATAGCCTTGCCACAAACTCCTTTCCTTTCCAATTTCAATGAAAAATCACTTGGCAAAGGGAAAAATGAGCTGCCATTTCCTTTCCTTTCCTCTGCCTTGGATATCGAAGCAATTTGTTCTCGCTCCACTAATTCATTCTAGCATTCCAATAGAATTCGAATGCTTGACTGGCTCCTGCCTAGATGTCTCAAGTGTCAATCAAGGATTTGTCTTACTGAAAGAGGCGTTCTTTGATGCTTGGCTGCAGTTTTACGCTCATTAGGTGCTCTTGCACAGTGGTTGAAAATCTAGCAAAATGTTTCATTTGAAATTTCGCGCCAAAACGGCGCTCACAATTGTCGATGCCAGAGTTAGGTAACTTGCTAGAACTATCTTTATTTGCCTAAAACTTTCATATCTTCAAAGTTTTTGAAGTACTTTTGATATTTTTGAGACTCTTTGGGTTTCTTTTGACCCAATTAGGCCTTTTAAAGCCATGAAAAATTACTTTTACGAAGGGGCGTAAATGCCCAAAAACACGGGTCGCCAACCTAACTCTTCTTGTACAGAAGGTGGTCGTCTTACTCGAGAAATGTCACGCAAGACGACCAATTCATTGTAGTTTAAAAATAAAATAGAACGCTTTGGTAAGTTGGTTGGTACTTAGGTAGATTTTTATGACGTAGGTTGATGATTAATTAGAAACTTTATCATCTTATGTTCTATTTCGATCCCTTCCATCTTCTTATGAGACACCTCATTTATGCATTTTTCTTTACTTTCTTTTTCAGGTGGTGAAGATGCTTGCTTGCGTAGTATTCATATTCGCTACGCTTTGGGTTCCCTACCGAGGCCTCTTGGTTTACAACAGTTTCAGAACCATGAATGAGCAAAAACCTTTTCTAGATTTGTGGTATCTAATGTTTGCCAAGACTTGTGTCTACATGAATTGGTAAGTTTGAAAGATTTTTTTTCTCTTTTCTTTTTGGTGGACTTTAAACTTTCCAACAAACAGAAGAAAAACTTGGGATGGACACCCAACATAGTGTTTGAAAATCATTCAAAAAAGTCTCATACCCGAATTTTACTTTTGGAATGGGTTTGGAATGAGACATTTTTGGTATGTTTCAAACACTGTGAACCCATCTCTAGTTTCATTCTCGAAGAGAGAGTGAAAATGTTTTCACAAGCCTATTATTTTGGTTATTCTATTTACCTTCACATGCTGTAAAGACGTTATAAAAAAGTGGAAATGATGTCAATCACAGATAAAGAAAGCGAGAGAAAGGCCAAATGAAATAATTAGGCTTTCATGAAGCATGTCATGCCTGGCGCGTGACCCAAAGACTAATTGACTTATTGACTAGAGCAAAAATTGCGCATCAGAAAATGGAATGTATGGAAGCTCTTTTCTCTATTCTTCTTCAAGCTTTTGTAACTGCAAGATGTCAAGTCTAATCAATTTTCCCGGTGGCGTAAGAGGTTCCTTACATTTTGTCGCATCTAATACATCAGTTCGACCTTGATTGTGAAAAATCTGCAACGTTGGAATCTTTTGTATTCGTCTTGGGCACCTGCGGTGTTTTAGGGGATGCTTCGGGCAGATGCTAATAAAGAAAAGCGATTAAAATTAGGTCTGACAACCTAACTTAACCTGATCTACGCTCGGGTGCACCTAATCCCTGCGGGAGCAAGTCTATGCTACCCCTGCGGGAGCAAATCTACGCTACCCCTGCGGGAGCAAGTCTACGCTTTTCCTAAACGTTTGCTGAGTTCTGGGATATGTTCCAAAACTCAGTTAGGTTAGTTAGGTGAAGTTTAGTTTAAGGTTTTCATACACTTTACAGACAAACAAACTTAGTTTATAAGCTTAGAAATATTTATGATTTTTTGTGGTTTCAGCGCTATCAATCCTATCCTCTACAACGCCATGTCAGACAAATTTCGCAAAGCTTTTCGGATGCTTTTGATATGCGGCCGATTTAATCCGGCCCGGCGATCAGCCGCCGCCGCCGCCATGGCCAACACCATGGCCACCGATTTGAAATCTGACATGTCAGTCTCTGTACGAAATCCTCATGCCATTTATTACGCTAATCAGCACAGAAAATCATGTCAACCCGTGACTACGGCCGCCGTGCTTTCTAGGACTGAAGATACCACGGCTTTCGCTTTAGTCGAATTGGTCCCAAATCCCGGAGGAGGAGGAGAACGTGGAGGAGGATCAACTACGACGTCATCTGAAGAAACTTTGGAAAATAATCACAAAGATTTACTCACACCGGATGTGTGTAAGAAGCATCAACGTGTCAAACATATCAAAAAGTGAGTAAGTCAGAAAGTCGAAGGTTTTATTTAATCCTAGATCAACTTTTAGAAGGCTCCTAGATCACTGTGTTTGAAAATGAGTGAAAAAGTCTTATTTTACAACTGTTTTCAGCTGTTTGTTTACATTTTCAGCTGTTTATTTACAATTTGAATTTTCGTGCGAAGCCACAAATTCGTTTGTCCATTCGTAAAGAGTTTATACAAATCCACAGTTTTAAAGCTAGGAGGTTGAAACTTTGCATGTGGCATCTACTCATTGTGGCAAGTATTATGGCCGTCAGCTGAAATGCGCTATTTCCGGTGTCAAAAAATCATAGAAGGACGCATTTTTCGAGGTCGCGACTAAAGTCCAAAGTTGCTTAGTGACCTCAATTCATGAATACATCATATTTTTTGATAATCTTGACACAAATACAGTTAGTAGCTCATTAGTCAGAAATCACATCCAGACGCTCGACGCGTGTCTTGATGTTTCTTATCTTATTTTCGTAGCTAGTTGCTTTGATATGAAGTTTCTTCATTTATATTTAGGAAGTAGATGTCTCACAGTGTTGAAAAATCACCAAAAAGTCAAATTTGAATTTTCATGCCAAAAATGGCCCAAATTACACTTGTAGGACTTGTTGGTTTTATTTTATCAAAGTAGCGAATATAATTCTTAGGTTGAATTTTGGCGCGAAAATTCAAATTGTAAATATACAGCTGACAAAAAGTAAACAAACATCTGACTTTTCAAACTTGGAAGAGAGCATTCTGACAAAAGAGTGATTAGAAAAACATGATTTGGGCACGAAAATTCAAATTGTAATCAAACAACTGAAAATGTAAACAAACAACAGAAAATGTAGATATACAATAAGTGGCACTACTCATGTTATATAGTTACTCTAAAATACAGTAACTTATGAGAATACAACTAAGCACAACGTGAAAAAAGGCTGAAAAAGGCTCTCAGGGGACTCTAAGGGGACTGAAACTTGATAAGTTGCCTCATACTTTTAAGTACAGTGGATATATGCTATATACCATCGACCTCCATACATGACCTCTGAGGCTGTTGGAGTCCATGCAACTTCAGAGCTTTGAAACTCAAAATAGTTGACCTCCATGACCTCTGAGGCTGTTGGAGGCCATGTAACTTAAGAGCTTTGAAACTCAAAACAGTTGACCTTCATGACCTCAGAGGCTACAAAGATACCTGATTTGGTAGATTTTTGGAACGAGATTTGCAAAGAAAAGTTTTTGCTCACTTTGCTTTTCACAATATTGTAAAATGGGTAAAATGAGACTTTTTGAGTAACTTTGAAACACTGTGAAATTGGCTATCTTCACCATTGTGTTGGTTGAAGATATCATCTGTAGGAAAGCACTTATTTTTTTACCTTAGTGGCACCTTTAGGAGCCCCCTTCCTTTCTTTTCCTTTTGCTTTTTCCCTAGAAAAAAGTTAACAACCATATTATCTCCTCATTCTCCTTCTTGTTTTATAAATGTAAAACTTTTGATTATAATATGACAAAGACTCCAGACTTGTTTTCATCAGGAAATAGTTGGAGTGGTATTTATCTCATTCCTACTTTGTTGCTTGGCTGGAAAACTGTAGAGAAAGAAACAGCTTGGATGATGACTTTCTGCCCCAAGCAATCCCAAGCTCGGTTATATACAAAAAGGGCCACAAAAAGAGACTAGAAGAAGTGGTGAAGCGTGTGGCGTGGTAAACTTTTTACCGTTTCCCACATTTCCTTTAGATGGAAAGTTGTATGAAATTCTGCAAATTTGGCTTGTAGATATTTTTTCTTTGAAGGTTTCTTTGCAGACCTGAGAGTGTTGTAGGGTGACCCAACTTTGTCAGACTTAGCTGCAGACATGACAAGGACAAAAAGATTGATTCCCTTTTTTATTCATGCACATTCTAACTTATGTATTGCACAAATTCAGCTTTAGTCAGGTTTCCGTCTGCGTTGGCATCAGCAGCGTCAAATTCAGAAGCAGTCGGCCAAGAATACACCACAAATTCTCCCAAACGGATCTTAAATTCCAAAAATGTCTACTTTTAGTGAGGTGTTTACATATCGAGTGAATTTATAATTTACCCGGCAAGCATTGATTTCGTCGAAAGTTAGTCCTTCA
>LT727951.1:372871-391307 GCA_900157175.1 Oithona nana
CCTCCAACTAAATCCAAAATTGTATCGAAATCCAAGTTTTTTTCAGAGTCTTCCATGATGTCTCACTTTTTGTCACTGAACGAAAAATAACAGCTGCAGCGCGGGTTGGTGAAACCAGGTGAAGAACGACCGGTGCAAGCATGCATGCAAGCCTGCAGGCGGCGGGTGCAACAGGACGTAACGAAGAAGGAAACTTTTTAATTTTCTAGTCTAAAAGGGCTCTGCTTTATTCAAAACACATTGATTTATTGATTACAGAATATTACACAACTATCGCAAATCACAGTGTTTTAAAAAATCGTTCAATGTCTCATTTAAAAAAAAAAAAAAGAAAAAAAAAAATTGGGTGGAACTCGTCTGTTCCCCTCGAAAAAATTGTGTCTACTGTGAAAAGCATAAGCACATAGATAAAGTCCTTCCAAACTTATTTGTTGCATTCAACTCAATAAATTGGTTAGAATATTGAAGAAGTAATTCCAAGTCCAAGTAAGTCCAAATACATGAATTCCAATCCTTGATATTTCTTGCATTGACGTCAATGTTTGGCACCTCGTCTACCACAAATTCTGCCAATAGATAAGGTTTTGGGACCATAGGTAGGTGGTGAAGCCCATCAAACTTTTTTCTCATTTCTGTCTTTTCCCAAGTTTTGGTCAATTTTCTCATTCATCCTGAGTGTGGGTCTTGTGAGATTACATGTTTCCCAAACTTTGCAAAGTTTTAATTTACTTTGGTCTATATTTTCGCACATTGCTTCTCTCCTTTGGTAACATTTTCCCACATTATTGAGATGAAAGAAGCAGGCTTAATTAAAATTCTTTGCTGGCTTTCCCATCAGCGGACATTTTTCATATCCAGATGAGAAACTTTTCATCCTGCAAAATAGTTTAGTACTGCAGAAAATGCCACGAAAGCCCCAAAGTATTCAAAGAATGTAGTGGTGCACCTTCATACTGACTACATCTTGATACAGTATTCAGTAAGGGAGTACATTTTTATGCAGTAGTTGCCTTACATATCAATGATAAAGTGCAGCACTATGGTATCTCATTTTCTTTGCTAACACTCATGAAAGCTCAAGTGTGTGTACTGCACCTAAGTATTCTGAATATTCTGTATTATTACAGAAGGACACCTTGTCCTTTTGTAATACATACATTATTGTAGTTCTACTCTTTGTTGTATCTTACAGACATGCAAAAAAAAAACTTTGCAGACATCTTGGTAATAGATTGTTTCACCTGACTAAGTAAGCTTAGGATTTATAGCTTACTTTATTTGGATGCCTTTGGTCTGACAATGTTTGAAAATCACCAAAAAATGTCTTGGGATAGCATCGAAAAAGTGTCTATTAGGTTGTGCTTGTAAGATTTGTTGTGAAGAGGTTGTGCGATTTTTAAATAACCTAACGAAAATTCGAGATAAAACGATTTGTAAATAAACGTAGCTCACTTCGTTTGCAATGTTGTAGAATGAGACTTTTAAGGTGTTTTTCAAATAATGTGTATAAAGGGATTTAGCAACTTTTACAACAAATCCTTTTGTAAGAAGTTAGGAGATAAGAAGAGCATCCAAAACAAAGGCGGAGGACATTATAAAAGGTGATGGCCTTGTCGGCCTTCATTTTCCACTGCAGTCTCGACTATATATAGCTGCTGCCGGTACATAAAAGGCGCTAAAGATTTAAAGTGCGGGCAATTACCGTTCCAGACTAGATACCACGAGAGAAATGGTATGATGCACCCAAGGATTGTAGTACATGCAGGGTGTCCAGGAATGTTTTGAGTCAAGTACTGGACAATATTCCAAGCTCCTAAAAGTTAGGTGAGGCGCAAAAATAACCTCAACCAACTGTACCTAACTTTTATGAACTTTAGAACATGATAGATAACCAGTCATATCCATGCTGGGTCTCAAACTTCTACTATGTTCTAAAGCTCAAAAAAGTTAGGTGAAGTTGGAAATTTGGATTTTTAGCCCCTCTTCAGAATTTGCCCGGACACACTGTACCACTGTACCACTTTTGTCGTTATGATCATGATGCGGAGGCTTCTAAAGTCTATGTAGAATAGAACTTTCCTGACATTATTGTCATCATGACTGGAAAGATATGCATCGCATCAAAATTGTATCAAGAAAATCAGCATTTCACAGTGTTGGAAACAGACAGAAAAAGTCTCATTTTACAACATTGTGAACGAAGTGAGCTACAGTTTATTTATTAAACGTACTTTCTTCAATTTTCGTTAGGTTATTTTCGCATGGTTTGCCTTTAGAACGTAAACAAACACGTACGGAACCTCTTCTAAACAAAATCGCACAACCTTCCTTAATACAAATTTTTTTTTAGCAAAAATAATGAGACTTTGTAGTACAATTTGTCAACACTCTGCAATGTTCACCTACCAAAAAATTGAATTTCCTTTGGTGTTCGTTAAGGTACTAGCGGAAACGGATGAGCGAGTGGAGTATAAGGAGAAAGAGACATCTAGCCTAGAAAGTTACATTGCGTCAAATGGACTCTTTTTTGCCAGAACAGAATGGAGGTGATTCGTCTAGGCTTAGGCTAACCTTGACTTTCTAAATACATATTGCGCCAACTTCCAGGGACGAAGACTTTGAAGACACCCCGTTGATTGCCTAGTAAGCTACCTCTACCCGTTGATCTCGCTGCTGCTCTACTTCCAAGTTCGGAGCGAGACGTAGCGACCCCGTCTCCGCTCCTCTTTCTGCTCGGCTCTTCTCTTATTTTGGCTCCTCATTCACGCTTGATTCTTCAAGAACTTCGGCAGACATTCTGGTAAGTCACCTTTTACGTCATCAGTACTCAATCAAATCAGTAAATATGTAAGGCGTGAAGATTGATTGTTTAGGTATCTTCACGGAATACCGTAAATATTCGATTGTAAGACGCACCTCAATGTAAGTCGCACTGGATTTTTTCGATTTTTTGAGGTCATCAAATCATGTCGAAATTGAAATTCTATTATACAAATTGACCTTTAGAAATACAAAAATGACATCAGAAATTGATTTTAGTGACAAAGCAAAAAAGTTTTATTAGTAAAATTCGGGTCACATTCTAATGTAAGTCGCAGCAAAAAGTACCCAAGCGACTTTTAAGTCGCGACTTACAAAAATTGTACATTTTTAAAAAGTATTGCAAAATTATTATTAGACCAGGATGCAACTCATTTCGATTTTGTTCCTTTTTCTGGAAGTGACCGCACTTATTGACAACTGCAATTGGCAAGATTAGATCGCAAGGAAAAACTGCACTTGGTATGAAAAACAAGACTGAAAATCCTTTTCCAGATCTAAGACCGCGATTTAAAATCAGAATCACAAGAGATTTTTTCGACAAAAACAATTTTTCAAGACTTCAATCAAAATTTTTTCATTGCTGAGACAAATTACTCAGCAAAAATATCGCTAAAAAGACTAAAAAAAAGTCACTTGTAGCACCACGATTACGAAGCAAATCGCGGTTAAAAATGCATCCCCCGCATCCATCTTTCCATTTAGTTAGTGTCATTTACAAGACCATTTTTTTGTGATCCAATATATCCAGAATCTATCTTTGTAAGAAATGTTATTTTGCTGTCAAATCAATTGCTAGAAAGCGATGGGGACTGCTAATAAAAGACGAGACCACACCACAGGGCCTCTTTCTCTCTGTCTCCAGTATTTTTTTGCTATTAGTGATGATGCCCAAATGTCCAAGATGTCCCCAAGGCATTTTGCTACTATAGAGATAGGACACTTATTAGGGTGATTCAATTTTCTTTCACGGAAAAACATGGTTGACACAAATCCCTGAAAAACAGTTTAAATACCGTAAATATTCAATTGTAAGTCGCGACTTAAAAATTTATTGGGCGCTTTTCACTGCGGATTCCATTAAAATGTGACCCCAATTTTACTATTAGAACTTTTTCATTTGGCCACTTAATCAAATTCTTAAAAGTCATTTTTGTGTTTCTAAGGGTCAATTTGTATAGTAATATAATTTCAATTTGACATGATTTTGATGTCCTCAAAAAATCGACTGCAACTTACATTGGAGTGCGTCTTACAATCGAATATTTACGGTAAATCTATGATATTAGGGTGATTCAATTGTGATGCACTGTGTTAACTTTAGGGTGATCCAATTTTACTTGACAGTGCAGTGTTAAAGTCTAACACAATGCCTTAAAATTGAATCACCCTAATACCCTAAGCCCATTCTTAGAGCATAAACTACTTTTGTCTGAGGCCTTATATAAAAGCTAAACTTTTACGTAATGTAAGCTAATTTAGTCAAACTTATCAAAAATTCAGATCCTAACCTTATTTGAAGTCTTTTAGAATGAGTAATGAGCTCAGGATGTCTAAACCTTCTTCTTTGTAGCTTTTTCATCTTTCAAAAAAAGGGGGCTTTCATATTCAGATAATGGAATTTTTTTAGCTTAAGGAAGTTTGCTTAGTCAAGTGTACAAAACTCATATTTTGAAAAAAAAAAGTCTTATGTTGCCAACACAGCAGGTTAGAACCATTAAAAAGGAGCTTATTGTTCATTAGGAACGTGAACTGAATAGAAATTCCTTGGGTACAACAAATGGACAGTAGGTACTTTGATGTCAATATAAAGTGACTATTAGAACTTTTGTAAGGAGAAGTTAGACTTGCTCATAATTACCTAACAATCTCCTATGAAGCAAAAAAGTGGAAAGAACTTCAATGTACAGAAATCCCTCGCATTGTACAAGTGAAACTTCATCAAAATTCGTACACAAATCAAAATTCAAAATTAGTTCAAGTTCAACTTTTTCATTCTCAAATAAAAGGTTCAGTTCTTTTCGAAACCAATCAATCAAAACATTTTGTAATAAAATGTTTTTACTTAGAAATGTTAACTCAAAATATACTGCAACTCGTACAAATCGAATGTTTTGATCACAAAAATGTCGTACAAACCGAGGGATTCCTGTAGACGCTAAAGGGCTTTCACCTTTTTGACAAGACCTACTTATGCTTTCAAGAAAATTAGGTTACAATTGACTTTTCAGACAAAGATGATTTATATGCGGTAACAGGTGTCTTTCAGTGTCTGAAAATCGACTCACCCTAAACACTATGTTTAAAAGTTCATTTTGTGTCCAAAAAGTAGATTTTGACAAAAGCTACTTTGAATTTTTGATATTTGTAAAATTCAACCCACCCTAATCTTGCTAATAAGTGAGTGCTTATCTAATTTCTGTCCATTATTTTCAGGTAGGCCGACCCACAAAACCAGAAGATGAAAGCTTACCAAAAAGGACACAGAAGTCCCTTGAGAGCTGTGGTCCTAGGTATTTACCTCATTTGCTTTCTTTTGCACACATGTCAAAGTAGGAGCGAAAAACAAGGCCTCCGTCACCATCATCATCATCGCAGGTAACAGGGAAAATAACCGCATTTTCCGCTTGAAAAAATCGCTAGATCAAAAAAGTTTTCTCGAGATCAAACGATCACTCAATCTAAAAAAGTTCTTCTTGTTCTGAAAGCAAAAAGGGCTTCATTTTTATAGAGCCAAAACTTGTATGTGTATAGATATAAGATATTTAAGAAAAAATATTTTTCAAGCGCTTTTCTTAGATTTTCAAAATTCTAAGACTTTCAAAATTCTTAGATTTTCAAACTTTTTAACCTTTACTTGTCCTTATAGTTTGAAAATATATTTTTCTTGGCTCTACTCGTTTACATGAAAATGTAAAAAAAGCGTCAGCTGACAGGAAAAATGCCTACCTTCCGGATACATTTTCCAAGTTTTTAGCACTATTACATACCATACCTGTGCATTACAAACTACTCTTTTGGGATCCTCGGTTCACCTATACATTCACCTTTATGTTCTACTTTTGCTTTAGTTCATCTAGTCTCTCCAAATCTCACCTATACTTCAAAAACATCACTTCACCTACTTAGATGTGTCGGACAAAAGCTTGACATCAGGCATTTAGGTGATAAGACAGTATGATTATGAGTCTAGGTGAAGTGAGGGTATGACTGTATAGTTGAAGTGATTTTACCATGCAAAGTCTAAGTGAACCAAGGGTGGATCTAGGTGAACTACAGGTATGGAAGTATAAGTATAAGGTGAAAACATGACTCTAGGTGAACTGAATTTGCCTTCCTTTTTTTTCTGACATAGAGGCAAAAGGTGGCGGAGAACAAGTGCCAAAGCCAGGATTGCACCAAACTTTCCTCATTTGTCTCTGCTCGCTCACATTGATTCGTTTCGCTTCTTGCCATTGCTGAGCCGATTGGGGATTTAGTAATTCCCTTTTATCGCGAAGCGAGGAGATTGATTTACTTTTCGCTTTTGCGCTGCTTCTGTTTCAATTGTCAGAAGTTTGCCTTGCATCAAGCGAGAAATGTCGGGTCTCTACTTACATTGGATCAAACTTTCAAACTTTTGGCACCATCACACTCACAGTGAACCAAAATAGACTTTTAGTGCATATAATCTGGAAAGTACTTAGACAGACATTAAAAAAATACATAAAAATAAGATGCTTATCACCTTGATAATTTGGCACAAAGATTCAAAAAAGTTTTTATGACCGTCGAAGTCAATTTTAGAAAGCCAAAGTTGTACATTATTTACATGGGCTTCCCAAACAAATTAAAAATAGGTTAGGTAATAAATTATCTGCAGACTGGATCTATTTGTCAAATGTTCGATCCTATCTCCACCCACTACTTCACAGTAATTTGAGTTTGCCATTTTTAGCTTTCTAAAGGTTGTACACAGGCAAGTATTGGTCAGGGTTATTATATAAATATCCATTTTTTTACAAAATAACAAAGCTTTTTCTTGGTTTAATTTTCATTAGAATTGGGTTTGATAATAAGAATTAATTTTTAGAACTATTATTCAATGGCATCCTGGATTTCCAGCGGAGCTTGAAACGCAAAATATTTTCAAAAATCAACCTTTTTGGTCAGAATCAAACCAGGACTTGCTGAGACACCCTGTAAAGACTTTCCAAACTGTTGCAGGCAACATCACCACCAAGGTTATTGGAAACAAGTTTTCTATTTGGATGGGGGACCCAGTTGGAAATTGGCCTCAGAGACCCAAGCTCGAAGATCTGTCAGGCAAACTTCAGATCAGGCTGACAACAACATCACCTGGCCCTACAAAATGTCAGCTGATGTAGAAGGATTAATCACCCTAGGTGGACTCCACATGATACATGAAAGAAATAATGTTAAAACTTGTGGACCTATCATGGCCCAGGGTGGAGTTCAGGCCATGGAAACCATGCTTTACACCATAGATCATATCAACCAGCAGGAATGGTGGCTTAAAGATGTCCCATTAGGTAAAACTTATTTCCAACTATTATTATAGTGAACACCCTAATCCCTAGGTAATCTTTATAGTTTTCAAACAAGTCCAAGTTTTAGAAATTGAGTTGTGAACTTTAGGGGAAATTTATGAGTCTGTCCTTTGCCAAAAGCAGAAAATTTGCTATGCAGTTTGAATAGTAGAATGTTCTGCCAAAGACCAGAGTTGTTCATAGGGGTAGAGTCTGGAATGGGGATTTGACCCCACCTTTTTGGAATGCTTTGTAAACCACGAAGTTCTGGGTTTGAACCCTGATTAAAGCAATTATTAATATTCGAAACTCGGAATACTAAAAATAGGTAAGTTATACCTAATTCGTCTTAACACATTGCACAAGTATGGTTTTGAAAACCATGAAAAATGCTTACTTTGCTTCTCTAGATCTAGAAATTGGGACAGGACGGATTTTTTAGAGGAAACTGATCAAAGTGAAAGCAGGAGCAGAACTTTTTTTCGGCACGATAGGGACTGTACGAAACGAAAGTCATGTTCAGACTACAAACTAGTTTTTGCCCTGTTCTAGGTCTTTTTTAATAGTAGGCATTTTAAAGGACTAGCTTCTGTTGTTTTTGCTTTTAAACTCTTCAACTTTGCACACAGAGTGTTTGCTTTCAATTTGGTACTTTTGTGTGTTACAAAGAATCCTTTGATGTTAAAGGATAGGACACTCCTGAGCAGGAAAACGTGATTAATGAATGTACATAAGTGAGCAAAGTAGTCTTCTACAGTGCCACACTTCTAGTCTTGGATGTATCCCAAGTGTAGTAGAAACCCTAAGGAAAACTGAACGCAACTTTTTAGCGGATAATTTGATCACTAAAATAGTCAATCTGGTTCAGTGTGTACTGTAAAATGTAGGAAGAAAAGCTCTAAATCAAAGGATGTAAGGAATGTAAAGAATACCAAACATGAAGCCTGAATGGGATGAATTCAGTCCAGGGAGACATAGACAACCGCATTGTTGTGCCTTCCGTGCCTTCTGCCTTCTATTTGCTGAAGACTAAGTGATGAAAGTCAGAAATGTGTTACACAATAGTTTCTAACGAAATAACCAGCATCAAAGTTGTATGAAGGCCACAAAGGCCCTTCTGGTGAAGGTTGAAATTAACAGAGTTGTTGGCAGGCATGCAAAACCAACTAGAATGAATCAAATCATGTCCAAGGCTGAATCAAATTGACAGAATCCTTAGAGTTTTTAAAGTACCTACTCTAAAAAGGGGTGGTATTAAAACGTAGACTATGTAAACTAGACAGACTATTATGACAATTCTTCGGATTTAGCTTTAGGTTAGTTTATATAATAATCTGGTCAATCTGCTGAGTCTGTGTTTTACTTCCACCCAAAGAAAGGGACATCTACTTACCCAACCTACAATCTTAATCGAATCAGCAGGAAAAACGTCCATCCACTCTTTTGCAGGAGCCCTGATTTTGGACGATTGCGACACAGATACCTACGGATTGGAACAGGCTGTCGATTTCATTAAAGGTAAGACAAAAAAGGGTAAAAAGCAAGATGGCTTTCTAAAATGGGTGTAAATTGTCAAATAGCTTCAGGGGCCATGATCTGAGGAAAAGTTTTGACTTATGAACTGGGCTGGAGGCAAAACACTAATATCTCCACAAAAGTGCTTTCTAAAAAAAGTCCTTTTGAATTTGAGCATCATGGGCTTTCTTTTTTTCAAACATTGACTTCATTCCCACAAAGTTTACAAAGCAGCTTTAGAAGATTCCGTTTGACCAAACTAAGGCCAGCAAATGAAAGTTGGCAAAGGAGGCCTCTTTTTGGGTGGCTTTCTTGATGCCAGTTTCCATTTGGCTTCGACTTTTTTCATCTCCTATTTTAAGCTTGATTACATTTTCCCAACCCAAAAAGTGATCAAACTGTCAAAAAGAAAACTAAAACTTTTTGGGACAAAAAAGGGGACCCTAGAGGCATTTTTTACATAGATGCTTCTTGACTTGAGTCTTGATTGAGTAGATATCAAGCACACTGCACAAAAAGGAAAATAGTCAAAGTGCTTTCTAAAAAAATACCAAAAATTGATCAAATTGAGCTTTTTCAATCAGTGGGCAATTGAATTTTGTGTTGAAAATCCTTAAAGTCAACATTTTTTTGCTGACAAGAAGATGTCTCAAGATAAATTATGCGCCCAAGGGATTAGAGTAAAATTCAAGCCCACTAAACGGACCTGATGTCAGCAAGTAAAACATGAATGGGAACATAAAAAACGCAATATTCGTACTGAAATATGCCCTCTAAACTCCTAGAAAATGAAGAATGCTATTACAGAAACCGTCGAAGTAAGTAGTAGATAAGAGCATAGCGACCTAATATATATGTAGATTGAACCAAATGACTTTTGCTTTAGGAACTCGGAAATGAGTGGTGTCTTGAGAGGTTTTCCAAAGTTTCCGTTGAGAAAAAAACATCTTTTTTAAAAAATTCAGTTCAAGGATCTTTAAAATAAAAGACAAATAGTATCATAAAACCATTAGAAAGACTCTCCCTCTTCAAATTGGATGAGTGCTTTCTAAAATACTTTATACTGGAAAAGGAGGTTGCAAGATGCAAAAAAAAAAAAAAAAAACTCTTCAAAGCACCAAATGTAATTTGAGACATGAAAGTAATGAAAAGAAACAGTTTGTTTCAAAGAAGTAAGGAACATTGTATCACTAAAGCATGAATTGTTCCACTGTTTTCGCGTTTTATTTAGCTCGTTGGAAATGAATGTACACTACTTGGAAAATGAATCTACACTCATTTTTGACCATTATACACACTTTAGTGTGGAAAATGGGATTTTTCCACACTATAGTGTAGAAAATGGGATTTTTCCACACTATAGTGTAGAAAATGGTGATTTTTCCACACTATAGTGTGGAAAATTGTGATTTTTCCACACTGTTTTTCAAAATGAGTGTCATGGTTTTCTAGAAGTCTCTCTGAGACCTAGAGTGACTATACTCACTACTTGAGCTTGGAAACAGCTTTTGAACCCGTCAAACCTTTGAAAGTTTACATTTTTAAGTTCAAAACACTCAAACAGCTACACAATTCATGCTTTAGTGAAACAAAGTTCCATTCCCCACCAAAAAACGATTTAACTCTTGAATCATTTAACCGCGTAGTGTTATGGTTTTCTCTTGGTCTATCTGGGACCTCTCGTGGCTGCAAACCATCCCTCGCAAGCTCGGGTAGTTAGCAGCCACTCTAGGTCCCAGATAGACCTCGAGAAAACCATAACACTACTTGGAAAAATGATTCCATCGTAAAATTCGTGTTTCGGCGAGGAAAAGGAACATACCTTGTCTGATACAATAGTACTTTTAAGTAAATAACTGACAATCCAATTTATCTACTTACCTGGCACAGAGGTGAACCCTGTTCTATCAAATATTGAAAATATTTTGGCTTACTACTCTATTCCTTGGGGACTTTTATCTGTTTTCTTAGCCCTTTTTGTAACCATTAAAAAATGCAAAAAATGCCAAATAATTGCATGTCCCAAGGGAATACCATTATGAATTTCATTATATTTTGAAAATACATGTCATGTGGAAAAAAGGGAATTTGAATTGCAAACGAGCTAACTAACTCCCTTTTATTTTCCATTTTTGATGAAAAAAGCCTAAAGACAAAAAGTTTTCTTGTGCATGGTTAGATGTATCTTGTGAAAATCCATGTGTGTCTGTCTCATCTTTTTTTCACAATTCAAGTTTCTGTTGTCATGCCTGAAGCCTTTGAATAAGAAAATTGAATAAAAAATACACCAGAGAGACTTTCCATCCTGAATTTATGAACTTCTGAAAAAAAAGTTCATGGTAAAGCATGATCAAATATTGGACTTTCTAGAGGCAAAATGCTACCTGCTGACAAAATACAAAAAGGTCAACTTTGGTAGATTTTTTTTAACAGTACAGGGTATCCCAGTAATATCTGGATTGATTTTGATAATCTGTAGCGTTCCATGCTCCGCTGGAAATCCATGATACCATTGAATAATACACCCTGTATTTTGTTTCAACTGAAACAATTTTGAAATATTTTGCTTTCTAGAAAATACAAATGAAGCCACTATTGAAAAGTGTTTGTCAAGTTTTTCATGTTATGAAAAGCATTGAAGTGTGTAGTAAGCCCATTATGGCTTTCACTTGGGTGTCTCCTTGAGATATTTCACGGTGGCGCTTTTTCACTTGCGCTGTTTTGCTTTTGCAAACATCCTGAGCTACTGTTGCTTTCACTACTCTCTTTGGCGGATTTTCATAAGACCTTTCTTTGCTTCTAGAAGAAGAAGGCTCAATATTGGAAATCGACAAGACAAGTTTTCCCAGCCCTTTAACGAATATAAGTAGACGTGCGTGTAGCTTTTCAAACTAAACAAGTTTTCCCAAGGGACATGATTTTCAAAGACAGGGCATTATTGCATTATATCATAAATCATGACTGAGCAAAAGTTTTTCTTTCAAAATACAGGGTGTTCCAGCAATTTCTGGATTGATTCTAAGCAAAAAAGTTGAATTTTAAAAATGTTTCGCTTTTGAAGCTTCGCTGGAAAACCATGATACAATTGAATAGGTCTAAAAATCAAATCTTATTATCAAACCATACCATTCTGATGAAAATTACATCAAGAAAAAGCTGTGTTATTTCGTGAAAAATGAAAGTTTATTTAGTAACCCTGTCCCAATACTTACCGGTCCATGCTTTAGAAAAGAAAAGTTCATTTTTCACTTCTTTCAGTAACTCCCAAATTCCCACCTATTCCTTCAATCTTTGGAAGTAACATCAAAAGCAAGTGAAAGCTACTATCAGACAAGGCATAAAAGTGGTGGTGGGCACTACTCTAAATCGATTCTCGATCCATCCATCTGTCTAGATGTGGATGTCCCAAAGTAGGACCTTTTTATGATCATTTGATGGTTCTGCTGCCCTGGCCTTTTTGCTCATGCCTTTGCGTGATGTGAATTATGGTTCAATGTAGTATCTGAAGTGCACAAAAGAGGGCTTTCTATTCAAGGCCTTTCTTATGCCTTTCTGACTGTTGGCGCCACCTTTCCCTAGGTACAAAAATGTCAGAACCATTTTTGGGGCAAAAATTCAAACATCAAGATGACCTAGAAACTAAAATTCAATTTAAAAGTGAAAGAAACACTGAGGCCTCGATGAAGTTGGTTTTTTGACGATGTTTTTGTTTACTGAAAGTTTGGTAGAGTCCCTCCCTATAAAATTCAAGATGCTAGAATCATTCTAGGTGCCAAATTCAAAAACCAATTCTGGCAATTCAAGTACCAATTCAATTGAAAAATGTCTTCAATTTTTCATCTCAAATGTGAATAAAGTCAAAATAAAGTGACATAGTAAATTTCACTATATCGAGGTCTTGCTGTATCATAAAAGGCATCAAAGCCAGTTATCCCTGTGGTAAAGAGATTCTTGATCCGTTTTGAGGTCTTGGGGGAAACTTAGATGCAACTTTCAATTTCAAGATGTCAATATGACAAATTGCAAACCTTTTCTCTGATGCTCAACTTTTATGTACTCAAGCATTATTTGCTTAGCTGTGATGTCATGTCGATGATGTAACAAAATCAATATTCTTCTTTGATTGGAGACATTGATGGATAAGAGGAAATTTGACGCAATTTCCTAGGAAATCTTATGATCAAATCAATAATCGACCTGATGATGTAGTACCTAAACGCCATCTAAGCAGATATGAAAAATGGATTCTTACCTTAAGTCTCCATTACTCAATATGATAAATGAGAGGCTTGATCTTTTGGCAGACAGAGGAAAAATTAGAGGTTGAAGAAAAACGTATTTTGCATCCCAATCTTGATGATGGAAGAGAATGAAAAAGAATCTTCGCAACCTCCTGATTTATTGCTTGTAAAAGTAGGCCCAAGAGATCCATTTCAAATGCAGTAGCAAAGCAACATTTCTATTTTCAATGAAAAATCCATTCTGCATTTTGAAGTGCTTTTCAAAGCCTAGAAATAAAAAGCTGAAGCCATGAAGGGTTTTTTCCAATTCCAACCTTTTCAAAAGATATCACACTGTTCAAAACCTCGATTTTGCGCCAAAATTCGAAGATATATTTGAATATTTCATCCTAAAAAGCATCAAATGTTTGAATTTTTTGCCAAAATCTCGATTTTGAACCAAAATTGAACTTACAAAACATTGAAAATATCAATTTTCTGGGCAGCAAAATTAAATTCTTTATTCATTTGCCATCCTTAAATTCAAAATCTGGTATCAAATTGGGGTTAAAAAATCAAGTTCACTTCTATGCAGAGTTGAATTTTTAGACAAAAAAAAAATAAGTTTTGGAACAGTGTGTATTGTTCTAAAAGTCAAAGCTTTGTGAAAAAATTACAATGCAAGCAAACATCTCTCGAAAAAGTTTATTTCAATTCAAGGCCTCAACCTAAGTATGGGGGAAAAGACTTGAGGTGATTATGGTACCTAAGGTACACAAACGCCATCTTACCATCACTCTGTTCCCTAGAGCGCTACAGTAGTAAAAAGCGCGCGCTTCTCAGTTCTCAGCAACTTTGCTCTCAAAATCACCTCCAGTTTCCTTTGGTTCACTCCTAATGATGGATCATCAGTGATGATGAAATCCTCTGAAGTGCTGTGCTTACTTCTATTGAATCTCACACTGATCCAGTGTCATTTTCGACATGATAAAAATCGCAACCGAAATCCGCGAAGTTATGTAGTGTGGCCAGTGAAACGGGTGGCGGAAATTCCGGGTGATATCCTCTTGGGAGGTTTGCACATGATTCATGAGCGACAAGATCAGTTAATTTGTGGGCCAGTAATGCCTCAAGGAGGTTTACAAGCGGCTGAAGTCATGCTTTTCACCATTGACAAGGTCAATCAGTTGAAAATCATGCCTAATGAAGTGACTTTAGGCACACAAATTCTAGATGATTGTGATAAAGATACTTATGGATTACAACAAGCAGTGGATTTTATCAAAGGTACGAAATTATGGGGGGTTACGGGCCAGGGTTACTAAATAGACATCCAATTTTTACTAAATATCACAACTTTTCATGATTTAATTTTCATCAGAATGGTAAGGTTTGATAATGAGATTTCATTTTGGACCTATTATTTAATTGTATCCTAGATTTCCAGCGGAGCATGGGACGCGACAGATTTTCAAAAATCCACTTTTTTGCTCAGAAGCAATCCATAACTTGCTGGGACATCATGTAATTACCGACTTAATGGTTTGGTAATTAACAATTAAGCTTGTCGTGTTACTATTAGATTAGTTAGGTTATTTGTACACATGCAAATGTATAGTACTAGATAAAGTGTCTGAATACAATGGCCTATGTGAAGTTTAAAACACTGAACCAGATTCATATTTTTCAATTTTTCATGTATTTAACTGCAACAGTAAAGTAAATTATCAAGAATTTCAGTTATTTTTAGCTATTTTTCGGAAATTAGGTAGCCAAAACTTCCGTTCAGCAACAACTTTTAGGAACTCTAGTTATCCCAAGAGGACAAGATACATACATGGAAGTAATTTGATTTTCTTTGAAAAAGTAATTAAAGGTAAGGATGGGAGGCAAAAAATAGTACAGGAATACAAAAAGGTTAGAAACTTGTTAGTTTTTATCTTATGCATTTTGGAATTACAATGGCTTGCCGACAAGTCCCAAGGGAAGTCCCAACACAAAAACGTAGTCCTTCCATTCCTTTGAATAGGATTCTAATTCGATTGCATTGAAAAAAGGTCTTTTCAAACAGGTCAGTCAGAAGAAGACTTTTTTCGAAGTCAGCAAATTGGTTAAAAAAGACGTAATTTGCATTTTTTACAGAAAAAGGGTCCCGCAATGATTGAAGCAAAACTATGTCAAAAAAGATAAACATGAACTTTGATAGAACAAAAAATCTATGCACATTCTGAATTCTGATTGGTACTACGGTTTCTCACAGTGTATGAAAAATGCCAAAAAAGTCTCATGTCCCTTCCTGCAATTCACACTTACCGTACTTAATTTAAGTCGCCCTGCAATGTAAGTCGCAGTCGATATCGGATATTTTGAGGTCATCAAATCATGTCGAAATTGAAATTCTATTAAACAAATTGACCCGTAGGAACACTAAAATGACATCAGAATCTGATTAAGTGACCAAACAAAAAAGGTTTTTTTTTCTAGTAAAATTCTGGTCACAATACACATACTAATGTAGGTCGCAGCAAAAAGTGTCCAATCAACTTTTAAGTCATAAAAAATGTACACTCACATGTTGTATTTTCTTCTTCTGTGCAGAGTCCAAAACCTCGCTTTGCCCACTCCAAAAAGGCCTCAAAACCAACCTGTGCCCAATTCAAAACTTGGGTTGACAAGGTTGCGGTACCAGCTGTTGCTATGTTATCAAGTGGTTGAGATGCGACGGACATGGCTAAAGTCAAAGCCAAGAAAATCCTCACCATCTTGAGTCCGTCCATGACTTTGTTTTCTTTTTTGATGTGTTGAGAAAGCTAGGAAGCAGCTGTTGTGCAGTTCAGAGCTCACTGCTGCTACTAGTGTTCTCTGCTCGTTTCTTATATATGTGATGCTTAGAGCTTAGATCTGCAAGGGGCTCGGGGAATCCCGACTTGACGTAATTTCTAATTTTGCGGGGGAAATCCCAGCTTCTGAGAAATATACAACGCAATTTTCAGGAATTGTATTGTGTTTGAAAATCTCCAAATTTGTTACATTTCAATTTGGACAAAAGATAAAACTTGAGATACCATAAATTGAATTGATCTTGAAGGAGCAATGGCCCCATAATGTCACAGGAAAATATTTCCCTTCTTTTGATCCACTGGAGCTTAAGACTTCCGTTTTTCTTTCAGATCCAGTTACAACTAAAGCTGCTAAACGAAAGCTGTTAGTTTGGGATTCATTTAGAGCACATACGACACCCCAAACTAAAGACTTTTTGAAGGAAAGAAAAGTTGATACTGCTGTCATTCCTGGAGGACTTACCGGACTACTTCAAAGTCCAGATGTGAGTTGGAATGCTCCCTTTAAAAACCATTTGCGAGAGCAATATGATGAATGGATAAGTGATGCCGAAAAAACATCCACTCGCAATGGCAACATGAGGGCACCTACAAAAATGGATCTGTGTGATTTTGTTGTCAATGCATGGAGATCTCTTTCTCCGGAATTAATCAAGAAGAGTTTTGAATGTTGCGGCCAGAGTATCAATGGGAAAGTTGAAGATATTCACGCTTTAAAGCCTGGTAACAAGGCTAAGGCATGTTTTGAGGATGTAAAGTCATTTTGGGACTTCAAAAACTTTGAAAGTAACAAAGAAAACGAGTGCATTGTTGCATGTGATAACCATTTCGAAGGAAATGAATTATTTTTGTTTGATACTGATGCTGACGATGACGACGACGATAAATAAATTCTAGTCATGAATGTTCAAAAAAATAGTTTAAGAGTTTTTAAGTCGCACTCGATTGTAAGTCGCATTCGAATGTAGGTCGCAATGAAAAGTGTCCAATCAACTTTTAAGTCGCGACTTTCATTGGCGACGAAAGTACGGTTCTCAATTTGGTTAACTGTGGAATTTTAGATTTAGATGACACATTTTAGATGATTTTTCAAACACTGTTTCTGCCCTTTTTGTGCATTTCCAGAGTGACGAAGCAGAGAAGCAGGCAAGGTTCTAATTATCTCAAATGTCCTTAGCAAACACGCTACACTATGCGGACATGGATTTTTTAGAGAGCAATTCTCAAGTCTAAGGCTAAGAAAAGCAGCAACAGAGTGAATTATAGCCTGCAATATTTTTCTCAGCAAGACTGTTTTCACTCTTCCAAAAAATTGAGGTACATCAAAGACAATTTTTTCTTGGCCAATTTTGACTCACTGTGCAGAATATATTATCTTTAGAAGGTCTTGCAAGGAAGTTTTGGGCTGGGATGTCATAAAGGATGCTCTTGAAAACTTTTTCTCCCCCTTCTGCTTTCTAGGCTCCATTGCTAACATTGATGATGATGCCGTCAAATGCTGGGATGGATCCACACCTGAGTCGCAAAACAAAAAAGAAGTCATCTCAGGAGTTGTGGGAGCTGCATCCAGTGTGACTTCGATTCAAGTGGCCAATTTGCTTAGATTATTCAAAATACCTCAGGTAACTTGAGATTTTTTAACAACTAACAAGCAATTGCTACCAAAAATATTAGGTATCGTATTTTCTCTAATGTTAGTCGCAGTCAATTTCTTTTTTTGAGGTCATCAAATCATGTCAAAATTGAAATTCTATTATACAAATTGACCCTAAGGAACACAGAAATGACATCAGAATCTGATTAAATGACCAAACAAAAAAAGTTTTATTAATAAAATTCGGGTCGCAGGAAAATATGCTAAATCAACTTTTAAGTCGCGGCTAACATTAGAGAAACAACTGTCAATTTGGCGAGTTTTTGGAAAATTGTAGCTTGTGGTCTAGCAGTGTTACCAGACAGGTCCATTACTAATTAGACAAAAGTTGATGGAAAACGCCAACCTCTAAAAATCAAATTAGGCCTTTTTGGTGATTTTAATACACACTGAGCCAGATTAAGGCTTTTAGTCGCCAAATTCTGCTTTTGAATAATGTTCAGAATTTAGAAAAAATGTACTAAAGTTGTCAATTTGGTTTTATTGTTTTAACGAGCATTGTTGCACTCCATAAATGACAGTTTTGTGCGCAGATTTGACCAAAGCAATAAAGTTAGTAGCAGATTGGAGTGCATTTCTTTATTGCGAGAAGTAGAGTAGCACACTCCATTTCGCCAACTTTTTAGCTTCTAATTTCATCTAATCCATCGAGGTTTTTTTGTGATCGATAAAAAGGAACTTTTTTGCACTTTTCATACTGAAACATTAATGCGAATATATCCAAGAAAAGTGGATTGTGGTTCAGTGTGCATTTCGAAAATTGCCTTAGCTCACTAAGCTCGATTTTTTAAAGATCAACTTACATTTCGATCTGTCTACAATAACAATAACAAATTGTACGCATTGTACTAAATTACA
>LT727952.1:0-41173 GCA_900157175.1 Oithona nana
CTTACATTTTTCAATTTGGAGCAGATTTTCCTGGGATGCATTCTTACTCTCTACCAAATTGCATGCGTGCAATATGCAACAGGGAACCCTTGCAACATCATGACGCGTTATCTGATGCAAAGGATGTTCAGGCTCTTTGCCAAGAAGGTGCACGGCGGCTGCAACACGGCGGACGTTTTGGTGTTTTACACTCCATACAACATACTTCTGGAGAAGATCTGGGACTTGAGGAACTTGACGAAATTAACAGCCGGTACTTTGACGACTGACACGGAGGCCCCATAAAAATAGACTTCTCTGGCAAGCTTGTTAGCCAATGTGTCGTCAATCGAAACAGAAAAAAAAGACTGAAAATATTTGATCATCAAAATGACTCGTTTATATTCATGAGCTACAAAAAATTCAAGCATAATTTGAATCGCAGATATACATCAAGCATAACTTGACAATTCAATAGTTGAGGATGATCTCTTAGAAGTAGGTGGGTTTTGGGGCTGGTTAAGAAGGAGGAGGGATCAATCAAGCACAAAAAATTGGGTAATCATTCTCTAATCATGTAGTATAGTCGAGGAGGAGGAGGGCTTATTTATCAAGTAGAAAAATACACAGCGAGAAAAGAAATGTTTTTTGACAAGTACGTGATACAAGTGTGATGTGCTTAGAAATTCAACTTCAACCTAGCGTCCCTTAAACCCAAAAATTATATATCAGAAAAATTGGTTAGAGATAATGCAAGACTTTTCGTTTCAGGGGGGCAGACAAGAAAATGTAGGAAAAAATCTCTTACCAGGCAAAAAAATTAACAAAATTTATCTTCATAATTTGTGCTTTTTAAATTCATCATGGGGGTGGTAATTGCTGCTTTCTTTTTCTAAATATAGACGCGAGATTACTTTTTTAGTCTTCTTGACTTCGGTTATAGCTGCCACGGCCTCCAACGTGTTGGCCGCGTCCGCCATAATAGCCGCGACCTCCACGGCCTCCGCGGTACTGTTGACCGTCGCGTGCGAAACGTCCGTTGAAGCCTCCGCCATTGTTGTAACCGCCACCACCACCTTGACCTTCTCCTCCGCCTTGGTGGTAGTTGTTGTAGCCCCCGCGATTATTGTAACCCCCGCCGCGACTGTTGTAACCTCCGCGGTTATTGTATCCGCCGCCTTGGTTGTAATTATGGCCGCCCTGGTAATTATTGTAGCCTCCGCGGTAGCCCTGTCCGCCTCGGTATCCACCACGGAAGCCGCGGCCGTTTCTCATGTTTCCGGCAACGCCAAAGGTCTCCTTGTTGAGTTTCTTTTCGGCCTTCCAGTCAGGTCTGTTGCTTCGGCCTTTGGACTTTTCGGTTGACTCGCAAGAAATGCTGTCGAAGAAAGACTTCTTCTTGTCATAAAACACCTCTTCTTTTGGTTCTGATGATGTCGTCTTGGTTTCAGTCTCAGTGACTTCGCCTTCTTCGACTTCGTTGTTCTCGACGTCAGTTTCTCCGTTGGCGGCCTTCGTTTCAAGACTACTTTTCTGTAAATAAGCGAAAATTCGTTAAATTCATAGTACAGGGTGTGCCAACAAGTTTTCTCAAAGAATCACGAAATTAGAATTTTGAACTTTTTGTCAAAAAAATTCGTCAAATTGAAGAGACATCTGCACTAATTTTCACGAATTTTTTTTTCGCCTTCTGACTTTCAGTTTTTTTTGTTAAATTCCTGTCTAGAATTTTTAATGAGACTAATGATGAAGGACAAGTACCTGAAGCTTCTCAAGAACTTCTTTAAATTCTTCGTTGGCCTTGTCGAAATCATATTCGCCTTCGAATTTCAAAGTGTCTTTCTTAACGGTTGTCGGGCGACCAGGTTGGAAACCTCCACGACCACCACGGCCTCCACGAGAACCTTGAGGAGCGCCACCGCTCATGACGCCTCGCCCTCGTCCGCCGCGGTAAAAGCCTCCTTGACCTCCACGCCCTCTGCTTGAAGGTCGGCCTTCCATCGTGGGGCTCTTGGACTCGCTGTTGACCTGAGCAGGTGAGGATCGGCCTGAATGATGGTTCAACATGTCCATGACTGGTGAAGTATCTGAAATGATGGGATTCGTGAAATCATTGAAGAAAATGACGTCAAGGGAAAGCGCATGTATCTAAATGCGTTTAGACGTGTGAAACAAAGACTGAAACGAATTAAAGATCAAGCGAGTGTCAAAAAGCAATATTTGATCAACACCTTTTGCCTCATCCGTGATTGGAAAAGTTGGAGTTGGCGACGCTAAGAAGAGTGAAAACCATGAAGAGAAAAACGTTCAGGAAACAAGTATTTAGACTTACTTTGAGGTTGTGATGAATTGCCCGAAGAAAATGGCGGTCCTGGCATTGAATTACTGAAGGAACTGGATCCAATGGGTCCATAAGAACCCGATCCGATAGGTGCCGGCTTGGAACCAGACGTGCTGCCGGGCACATTAGATGATGCGGAATGCTGCAAAGATCATTGAAAAATTAGTCAAAAATACGTCAACTTCAAGGACTGACGCTTTTAGAGTTGCGATCAGAACATAGGGATTTTGTCTGCATTGCAACGCTAACAGTGAGCTGGGTGTATCATCACGAAAGAGAAAATATGTTCAAGATCGGAACTAGAACTAACCTGAACGATTGCTGGGTCATTTGGAAGTCCACCTTCGAGAGTAGGTTGAGGTTTTGGAGGTTGGCAGACGCGAATATCTTTGATGTCAGAACCTCTGAAAATGATATACTCATAAATCTCATCTCGTGGGGCCACGGGGCGATCGGTGGGACGATCCTCAGTTCCAAATGATCGTACTGCAAAAGGAATTGAACAGTTACTTTAAGTTTTATTTCTACTTTCTTTTTTAAAGTTTACCTTTAGACAAAGCTACGGTTGAATCTTTGGTGTCGATAGTGTACAAAATTCCCTCATATCTGATCTCCGACTTGGAGATCAAGGAAATTTTAGAGCCCAAATAGGGCACTCCACCCGGTGAACTCATGTCTGGATCAGACTAGGTAAGGATGGCAAAGATATTCGTCGATGTTCTACAGCCTCCGGAGCAGAAATGAACGAAATATCAGACCAAATGACCGACACAAACAAGCTGAGAGACTCAGAAGCGTGAGGATCGATTTTAAGACGATACTCTGAATTTCACTTTTTTGGTAGATTGAAAACTTCTCTAAAGTTTTCTAAAGCCCATTTGAAATCGAATATAATTTTAATTTCAAACATTTTTTTTGGAGCATGACATTTTATTTTTTATTCAAACAACTTTGAATAGTCAAAATAGTTTTTGAAATTGCCCAAAATTTGCTACTTCGCCATACTTTGAATTTGGACTCCTGAAGACATTTGACCAAAAAAATTTCGTTTCTACAAAATTACGAAGAATATTTCCGTGAAAAATGCTTGGAAAAATAGCTCAATTTATTTGGAATCTCAGGATTAGCTTTCTTTAAATTGTTAACTTCATTTTCGGCACTTTTTAATTTTTTCGGCAAATTTCAGCTCGTCTCAGCTGATAAATGCGATGCTCAAAAATGATGAAAAATCGAAAATATTTTAATCAAAAATCATTAAAATATTTTTGAAAGTGCATGTGTATCATTCACCATTCAAATTTTTCTTGAAAATCCTTAAAATAAGGATATTTTCCTCACGTTTTTGTTTTACATGTGAACATGGCTCAACATTTTAAGGCTGATGCTAATTCCTAAATATTTACAATTTTTTGCCTTTAAAAATATTTAATTTCGCACATTAACTGATTTTAATATTTGTCATATTTTTCCTGAACGAATCAAAATCAATAAAAAGTTATAATTGCAAAAAAGTTTGATTTATGTAAGTTTTCGATTTGCTGAGCGTTTGTACAATAAGACTGTCATGGCCGTCTTAGTTGCGTACGACTGACAAGTTACAAAAGTTCTAAAGAAAATCAGTCCGAGGACGTTTATTTGTGAGTTGAGAGTTAGAAAGTGAAGTATAAAGATACTGACAATAGCATTTTACAGATTTTAAAAACAGATCATGGCTGGTCTTGGCTTAGCAAAGAAGGTCGCTTTGAGCACACTTGGTCTTGCTACGGGAGGAGCTGCAGGTAATTATCAAAATTTTTTTCATCTTAACGAAACTTTGATAAAGAAAACCAAATGCCTAAGATATTTCCCGCAGAAAACTTTTGACTTTTGTTTACCTACTTTGAAAATTTCTGTCAAATTGTTAACAGTCAGACCCGTCAAAACGGAGTTTTGAAAAATCTTCGATTCCTCGAAGAAAGGTTTTCATTTTCAATGGTTCACTATCAATAATAATTTTATTATTTAATTAATAAATTCTTGATATTTGATCATCGAAGCTTTTTCAAAGGCTTGTCTAGAGCGCAGCCATTTTGAAGCCATTTTCTCCTCTTTAAGGTTTGGCCTACACATTAGACGAGTCCGTCAAGGCCGACCTTTCAATCCATGCTCCCGCTCTCCCATGGAACCACAAAGGCTACATGGACTCCTTGGACCACGAATCCATCCGTCGTGGTTACCAAGTCTACAAGCAGGTCTGCTCAGCCTGTCACAGCATGAGATACTTGGCCTACAGGAACTTGGTTGACATTGCTTACTCCGAAGACGAGGCCAAGGCCGAAGCCTCCGAAATCCAAGTCTTGGACGGTCCTGACGAAAACGGTGAAATGTTCGAGAGGCCTGGAAAGTTGAGTGACTACTTCCCCAAGCCTTACCCCAATGACTCTGCGGCCGCCGCCGCCAACAATGGCGCCATTCCTCCAGATCTAAGCTACATCGCCTTGGCCAGACACGGAGGCGAGGACTACATTTACCACTTGTTGACCAGCTATTGCGATCCCCCAGCAGGTATTGAATTGCGCGAAGGCCAACATTTCAACCCGTACTTCCAAGGTGGTGCCATTGGTATGGCTCCTCCTTTGTACAACGAGGTTATTGAGTATGAGGACGGAACCCCCGCCACTCAAAGCCAATTGGCCAAGGATGTTTGTACCTTCTTGGTCTGGGCCGGATCTCCCGAGCACGACATGCGTAAGAAGATTGGTTTGAAGGTAAGATGTTATTCTTAAGAAATTGAACAAAGAATTTTAATTGTTTATTTTTCAGGTTTTCTGTGTTTTGACGATTTTGTTTGGTGGATCTTTGTACGTCAAGAGACATAAGTGGAGCGTTCTCAAGTCCCGTAAGGTCGTTTATACTCCCAAGTCTTATGATTAAATGTAGAAAAAATCGTAATAAAATAAGAATATTCATGCCTCATATAGCAGAAAAATTACAGTCGTTTTTTGTTCTTTTTGCATCAAAATCATCTTGTGGACTAAAATAATGGCTGATCTTGAACATAAAGTGAAGACGAAGTTAAAATCGATCGGTAGTACCAGGTGTCCCAACAAGTACAAGGAGTACAAGTTTTGGAATTTACAAAAAAAAATCTCATTTCAAGAAAAGCGAAAAAAATTGTGAAAGTTTGTTTACATTCTAGCTAAAAAGTGCAGATCTCACAAAAATTTCCCGAATTTTTTGACAAAAAAATTCAAAATTCTCATCTCGTGCAAATTTGAGATTTTCACTAAAACTTCTCATCTAAAACTTGTTGGGACATTGGTATTTAGGAAGTGATTACTTTGAAACGATTTTATGTACATATTTTTTTCATTTTGTGTGTAATTTTGTAATTTTCCACTTGTTTGTAATTGAAAGATCTGGGATTCCCCATCATGTATGAATGGCCTTCAATGTAATTCGTGAGGAATGACTCTTACCAGTAATTTTTCACTTGTTAAAAATCAAGGCCCCATCAGGAATTTCCCAGTTTAGTTCACAAAAAAAACTAGTTTGTGATTGCATACGCAGTTTGGCTACATCCTTCATGTAGCAAAGATGTTAATTAAATTAATACTTTTGTTGGTCTTTGTATCAGATTCACTAGCTTGCATCAGTATTAATATTTTTCCAACCCCAAGAGAAATAAAAGAGAATTTTAAAGATTGTGATTATTGCCGAGACTGTGTGGAAAGAAAAGATCTAACTACTAATTCATCATCTGACAAAATTGATAATGTAAGTCTTGCACCTTTTCAAATTCAAGTTTTTAACTACATAATTAAAGTTAATTTTCAGTACCCCTGGGTGGTTAGCTATGGTCACTTGATTGAGGGAGAATGGAATCACATTTGCACCGGAAGTATAGTCTTCTTACCTTCCGAAATAATTACACTGACAAGTCAATCCTGTGGCCTTCAAATATTTCGGGATTCAAAAGTTCAAATTAAAATGGGCGCTCAATTTCTCAATGATCAAGAGGAGGATGTAGACACAGTTTCAATTTATGACATCAACTTTATCGTCATGAACTTTGATAATTTTGCTTATGTTTACACCAAAAGAAAGATTGAAACCAATGCTAGAACCAGACCAATTTGTATGCTGGGTTCTTTTTATCGGCATACAACTGATACTGTCTTGGAAAACTTTAGCTTGGCTGGATGGAATCCTTCTGGAGAAATATCTCACTTCAATTTGATGTCAGAAATGCAACTTCATTGTTCAGATGAGAATAATTGTCCTTTAAGATTTCGCCAACAACAAAACCTATCCAATTTTTTACATGTTGATCATGCTGATTTAGATCCATTAGATGGCTCCGGATTTTTCAAGACACATGCTCATCATGGTGTGGAGCTTTTTGGTGTTTATGATCATCAGAATCAATACAGTTACTCATTAAATGAAGAAAACACTTTAGATATGTTTAGATTTGTTTTGGTGTTAATTAATAAGGGGATGTACGAAACATGTTCACCTCAGGAAAGAGTGAGATTACCTAACGTGGGTAGAAATGGAAATGAAAGGATGGCCCTAATTAGTAAACATATCAGTACAATCAATCCTACTTGCTACTTAAGCGGAACTTCTTTAATGCATATTGCATCCAAAAAGGGACAGATGCAGGAAATCCAATTTGGTTGCGAATGGCTAGAAAAGCACCACCAGAATATTATTCCAATGGATGATGCTGGAATGACTCCTATACATGAAGCTTATCTGAATGGACACTATGGAATTGCTAGGTATCTCTTGCAAAGGTTGGACAACGAATCAACATTGGAAATGTATCAAACTGACTTCAATGTCACTGACTATAATGTCACTGATTTAATTGCACAGATCAATGAAATGATTGATTCAACAGAGAGAGGAGACTTTACAGGTGATCCAATGGAAATCCTTAACAAATTGAACAGACTATCTTTCATTGGCAGATCAGCAGAAATGATTGTTGGAAGATACCTCCGTGAACTGGAAATCCTTTTGGACGAAGCTGGATCTCCAAGTCAAGATCGAGCACTTCAAGAGAAACTATTCAATGGAGAACTAATAGTAGATGCTTTTTATAAAGTAAGCCTGATGCAAAAGACCATTGAAACTATGGACCTTATAGAAAATGTTGGAACTTTGCTCATAAGTAGACTAGCAGAACGTCCAGAACATTCTTTTGGTCCAGGAGGAAAACCTATAGAAGACGACGGCTTCCCTAAAAGCATCTACTATTTATTGAAAATGTTCAGTAATGTCCCCCATGTATCTATGGAAGTTATTACAAACCTTAGGGAAATCGGTAGGTGCATATATTGATGCATATCTATTCGGTTATGAGAAAATATTTTTCCAGGAATTGAGCTTGTTTTCAAGACAACTTGAATTTTCCAACACTATGTAATTATCATTTCATGGTAATCTTTATTTTATAATTGATAATGCTGTAGATTATATTATGGCAAATATAAGTTGTGTTGTAATAGATCATTTCTACTTCCAAGCTTCGTCACTACTATCCATTTCAGAGTCACTAGCATTTGAATCATCATCGGTGGACAATAACATGTCCAGTAATTCACTAGCCAAATTCCCAGTTTTACTAGAAGAAGCTTTGCGAGCTTTGTTATTACGACCGCCGCGAGAGGTCGCTGAGGAGCCGCCACGAGTAGCACGAGATGAGCTCGGTCCGGGTTTGGGCTCTTTGCTACTCTTGGCTTGAGTTGATTTTTTGCTGGATGATGCCTTGGAAGCCGGTGTCGGAGACTTTGGAGTACCTTTGGGAGTGCTGGATTTTTTAGGTGTTGGAGTTGGAGGTTTCTTCTTGCTCGCAGCTTTGCTCGTAGCTTTGCTACTTTTTTCTTTTTCTTTGATTTTTTGGGCTTTTTTGATGGCTTCTCGACTGATTTGTACTTCACTGTCTTCACTATCTTCTTCACTGGTGTTTTCTTCATCATCATCATCTTCGTCGTCATCATCATCTTCTTCACTAGTGTCTGGTTCAGTTTTAGTTGGAGCTTTTGTAGTTTTGCCACTTTTGGAACTTTTGTTAACCGCTAAAGCTTTTTTGGTAGCATGTTTTATCTGGAAGAATAAGTCGAAATGTTGTAAAATGAAATTTTTAAAAAAAATTTTGATCTTACCAATGAAAAGGATGAGACATTGATTGCAGTGCCGGGTGGAACATTAGGTCCAGCCAATTTGGGTCTAGAACCCAAATTGGGTGGTGGTGAAGATACTTTTGACACCGAAGAAGTACTTTCAACATTTGTCTTTTTCTTCTGTTGCTCTTTAGAAAGTTCACTGATTCTTTTAGTTTTGATTTCATTATCAGATTCTGAATCCGAGGAGTCATCTGAATCATCATCTAATCGTTTGTTGACATCTTTGATAATTGAACTGATTTCCTCTTTACTATGTGTGTAAAGCAATTTGCAATGTTTACGTTGAGATGCTTTCCTGCTTTGTAAGTACTTGACCGCGCAATCAAGACAATAATACTGATCTTCTTTGACATCACAAACCTAAAACCAAAAATTCATATAAAAAATGTAATAATATATTCTAGATATTTAAACTTACGAATGAGACGTAGAGATTGGCACTGCAAGTTTCACATTCATATTCGTCTTCTTCTTGTTGACTTTTCCTATTTTTGAGGGCAAATCTTTCAGTACCTTTGACCCCCAAATCCTGGATCATGGTCCGCTTGACATACTCATTGTCTCGCATTTTTTCCAGCAAAGGCTTGATAATTTTCAAAGTACTTATGGATGATTTGTCATCTGAGGCAATGCAAAGAAGTAATTTGGGCATAGGAAATAACATTGGATCTCGGCTGTCACGAATGTTTTCGAATTCTTCTAGGGCAATCTTCAGATAGTCATTAGTAGCGTAATAAACGCTTTCGGAAACGCTGTAGCCAGTATTGACGGTTGATGAATAGGCTTTAGGAAAAACCACGATGAATTGACCTTCTTCTTGAATACATCGACTGACAGATACTCCGTGTTTGACTAGTAAATTTGGGGGCATCTGAAAATTGAAATAAAAAACCGTCAAAATAATTTTAAAATTTTATATTGAATTTTCACGCCAAAAATGTTTTTAAAACAAACAGCTGTCAAAAAGTAAACAAACAGCTGAAAATATAAACAAACAGCTGTCGAAATGTAAACAAACAGCTGACAAAAGTAAACAAAAATATTGAATTACCATAACAGTATCTTGAGTGAGCCAAATTTTCTTTTTGCGACAGAAATTCGGCGCCATTTGTTTCATAGCCGTGTAGAAGGCAATGGAATGTGAATCAGGAATGCCAAACCAAATTTTAGGAGCTCCAGTATGGTGGTATTCAATCCAGGGTAAACCGTGAGGATCTCTATACCAACAAGCTGTAGTGAAGAGCATACCCACATGCAACGTGGGTATTGTCACGCCCATTACTGGACCCATGGTTCTTAATAGAGATCGGCGGTTGTTTGACAAAATCTTGAGGTTCCAAGGGTGGCGACCACATGAGGAATTTCGGGAGGTTGGAAAACCATAACCATCAGAACCGGATCCAGTGTCGATGGATCCTTGTTGTACCTGAAATTCAATTCAAAATTACATCAGTGTTTGAAAATAACTAAAAAATTATCAAGTACCTGCATATGACAATCTCGTTCTTGCACAAGCCTCCAAAATTCATCTTCTACATCTCGCAGTTCAGGTTGCTGATCACCTCCAGGATTAGCTTCAAACTTTTCTTTGAAGACCATAGACATCATGTTTCTGGCCACCCTGAAATAAGCTGACAAAGAAGTACTTTTGCCTTTCAAGACACATTCATCGTCTTCATCGTCCTCCTCTTCATCTTCTTCTTCATCAGAAGAGTCTTTGTCCTCATCAACCTCTTCTGTCTTTTCCTTCAATTTCTCTTCAAACTCTTCATCCACTAACCTCAAAAGCTCTTCACGTTCCACTTTGGACAAAGTATCATAAGGTAATAAAAACTTGCAATAGATGTCATAGAATTTGTTGCTTCTATCTTGAGTTCCTTTGGGTACTCTGAGAAATTCAGCAATTTTACCCCATTTCTTCTTCTGGATGACTTCGGTTAATCCACCCAGACTTTGTACTGCATGGTACAATGCTGGTAAATCAATTTCCACTCCACTGACACACGGATGATTGCTGGCATTGATGGTAACATTTTGTGTGTCTAAATACTTCTTGATGGCTGCCATTTCTTTAGAGTTGGGACCCCACCTGTTCATCAACTTGTGAACATATTGATTGTAAGCTGTGAAACGCATGTCATCATCCACATTGCATTCAGGTTTGAAACTGGAGGGTGGAATGATCTTGCACATGCCAAAAGGTTCAGCAATCTTTCTGATCCCTTGAATGTACTTGATTGGATCTTTGAATTCTGCTTCAGTAGGCTTGAAAATGGGAGCTTCACATAAGTGAGCATGTTGACCTAACTTTGGGAATTTGTCTAGGTTTTCAACAATGCCTAAACTGGTTTCTTGAGATCTTGAAGAAATAGTTGGAGAAGTCACTGGTAACTGCACAATGGTTGCTGCTGTCTCCTTTTTGCTAGTTGGAGATTTCTTGGTAGCTTTGGATTGAGGGGAAGATTTTTTAGCTTTCTTTTTTGGTGTCACTTCTTCTTCCTCTGAGCTGGAATCACTTGAAGATTCTGAACTAGAAGATTCTCTGGGTTTCTTTTTCTTATTCTGCTGCTGTGACTCTTTAGACTGCTTTTCTGGTTTCTTTTGCTGCTGTGGCTGCTTTTTGGAAGAAGGTTTAATCACTGTTGCACCCAATGGTTTGCCAACTGGTTGTGTCACCAACTTTGCTTTCATAATAACTTTCTGGTCAGGACCTGGTGGACCCTCAGTGCCTAACTTGACAGCAACACCAAAAGACTGTCCAGAACTGCTGTTTTGCAATGGAATGAAGTAGGTAGTTTCATTGGTTTTGCCTTCATTTTTGTCACTCTGTGCTTGGGCTGTCAATTGAGATACCAATTCTGGAGGCAAAGGAATGGAACTATCAATGTCTTTCAGGTCAAAGTCTTGTAAACTTGGCTTGGGAGTAGTCTTGCTCTTCTTTGAATGGGAGGAAGAACCTGATTTGGAAGAACTGCTTTCATTTTTGTTGCTTTCTTTCTTCCTGTAAGGACCACTAATTTCCAACGGTTCTGGTTCAAAAGCATATGGACTGGATTCATTCTCAACTCTAAAGCTGGAGGAACTTTTGGATGAGACAGGTGTTGGTGGTGTTGCAGCACTGGAAATTGCACCTGTCTTGCCACTTTTAAACTGTGTGCTCATTCTGGGATTGTTCATTTGCATAGGTGAACTTGAAGCACCTACATTTGGCATCTTGGAGAATTGAGTTTTGGGAGGCAACACTGATCGAATCACTGCACCTGAAGTCACTGGTAAACCTGCAGGTGCCAACACAGGTGGGGCTGTAGTTGCAACATGTTTAGGTGCAGTTGGAAATGGTACAGCTCCTTGTTGCAGCAGCTGCTGTTGTTGTTGGGGACTAAGCAAAGGTGGACCAGGACTGACCATTGGTTGAGTATTGGCATGGGTTACATCAGTTGTACATTTGGTTGAAGTTGGTTGCATCATCATTGGTGGTCTTTGTTGCATCATGGTATGGGGGAAGGAGGTTACCAAACCTCCATAATGAGGGAATGGAGGTCTCAATAATGCTGTAGTTGTAGGTTGTACAGGTTGTAAAATACTGCCATTGGGTAGGGCAATCTGGGGCATAATAATAGGTATGCCCGTGGGTCTAATTTGTATGTTTTGCATAGGCATAGCAGGCATTCTTATGGCACTTATGATATTCTGTTGTGGATGAGGTTGATGCTGCAAAGTTGGCCTCAGATTAGGATTGGTATTGATCAGCAATGGTTGAGACAAAGGAACTGGTTCACTTTTCACTGGTGTTGTCACTACTGTGGGTCTGGTATTGCTCATGGCTGCACCTACAACACCTACTGGTAGGTGCTGACCTGCAGGTGTTGTAACAGTTGCTGAAGTGACAGGCTCTTTAGGTAGGATTTTTCTGGGTGGAGTAGACATTCTATTGCTGTTGTCACTGCTGAGTCTTCTCTTGGTGATATCTGAAGATTGATCTTGATCAATAGAAGATGTTCTAGGCTTGACTTGAATGTATCCAGTTCTTTGAGAAATGGTAATTCTGCTGCTATCATTACTGTTCTCTTCACTTTTGTCACTTTCTGGTTTAGGCGCAGGTTGTATCAAAGGTGAAGCTTCAGGAGTAGATGCAATCTTCTTTTTGGCCTCTTCTAACAATCGATCTTGCATTTCTTTCAAGATATTCTTGGATTTCTTTTCCTTTTTAGTCTTTTCAGAGTCTTCATCTTTATTTGCAGCAGCTGCAGAAGTTGATGTGGCTTCTCGACTGCTTTCACTTGCAGAAGAATCTTTGGAAATCTTCTTTTTGATGAGGCAAGGTGTAATAATCTTCTTTTCCTTGTACTTGACTTTCTTCCTGGTCTCTTCCATTCTTTTACCTTGAGTGGCTTCACTCAAACTCTCAATGGATATGTCATCATCATCTTTGGACTTTTTAGACATCTTTTGGCCCAACATGTTCAAATACACTGTGGCAGCCTCTTTTGTTTTCCTAGCAGGTCTTCTTTTCTTGCTTCCTCCACTGCTTTCCAAGTCCTCTTCAGATTCTTCATCACTATCATCAGAATCTCTTTGAACGTTAGAAGCTGTTTTCCGACAAACCATTTTTCTACCTTTGAAACCATCTTCCTCCTCTTCTTCATCTGAGCTCACTGAAATGTCACGGCCACGTAAAGACTTTCCTTCTAAAGGCATCTTTTTAGCTTTACGAACAAAAGCTGCACTGGAAGTACCTCTGGGTGTCAAACGGGTCAACATGCGATTGGAATTATTGGTAGCTGCCAAGACTGCCATTTTTCGTTTTTTAGCTACAATAGCTGCGGCTCTAGAAGTAGACTTAGCTTTGACAACTACACTTTTCAATGCTTGTCTTCCTGCTGAGGATCTGGTACGTCTAGCAGCACCTCTGAGTCCAGCTCGAAGAACCATGGGTGCATCTTTGTTGACTTTTTGTCTGGTCACTATTTTATGGTGTCTGGCAGATTCTGATACTGTGTTCTTGGATTTCTGTATGGCATGATTTAATCTTTGTTCAGTGTATTTCTTCTTCAATGCTTTCAGAGATTCAGGTAAGGCTTTTTGTGGCACTGTAGCCTTCCTCTTTGGAGGCTGAGGCTTCTTTTCAGGCTGAGCATCAGAGTCCTCATCTGCACTGGAAGGTTTTGAAGGTGGAATGCTCACTTTGTTGAAGACATCAAATTCTGGCGGACATAAACTTGTTCCTCTAAGGCAAAGAAATGTCAAAAAGTCTTCGGTTTTGGGACATTCACCTTTTTGACTTGCTTGCATATTCTCTGGTATTGCTAAAGGCTTCTTCGTAGTTGGCCCTGAGGCCGTTGAGGACCCTGAAGATTGCTGCCCATTACTGGGTTTTTTGAGTGGACTAGGCAACATACCTTGGCCTTGAGCAAACTTGCGTTGAGCATGGACTTTAGGCCTAAAAGGGATTTGATTTTAAAAAGGCTTCTCACTTGAAAATCAATGTTTTTCTTACCTTTTGTCCATGGAAATGGCAGTATTGCCATTTTTGCGCTTTTTGCTCTCCATTTCTTTACTTTGCCTAGGACATTTTTCTTTTTGCGTTCCTGTCTTTGTATATGTTTATTTTAGGGGACCGCCCCATGTTTCCCAGCTTTACGCTGTCGAAAAGAGCCAAAACCTTATCAGAGTAACCTAATCTGCTACGTTGTTCAAACCGTAGGGTTCGTACTGCAGCGCTGTTGCCCTTGAATGTTGGCGTCTATGTCGCGGCCATTGGGTTTGGGTTTGGGGAAGAAGTGCCGGTTGGAGAGCAGTAGGGAGCTAAAGGCGCAAAAGATGTCACTTTTGGGACATAGCAGACTGCAAAAGCGCCATTTAAAATATCGATTTTTTTGCGAGGGGGAGTTGAATGCGAGATATGAGAATCTGCACATATGTTTAACACATTGAATCATAATAATGTTATGTTAGATCTTAGAAGTGCATACAACTGCATTACAATGACACCTATCAATCTTCAATGTTGTGGGATTGTAAACGTTTTGCAAGTAACAAAGGTAGTTGAAAATCTACAAGAATATATAGATCAATTGATTGAAATATTCGAAATATTTGCCAAGATTTTTAAAATATTTTTGCTCTTTTTGTGTATATCAATCATAGCATAGCATAGCGTGCATAGCATTGTATGAAAGGTTGCGCTTTAATTGCAATGAGAAAATCTTCCGTCTGTTTGTCTGAAAAATTGCATACATGTCAATACATAGAATACATATACATAGTACGTTTTCGCGTTGGCGATACAATACAAGTACAACTTGCATACATACAATCAAAGTACAATGATTTGAAATCAAACACTACCACTGAATTATATACCTAATGCAAAGATGATCTTCATCAAAGAGCCAAACTATTCATTCAAGACATGCTATGCATGTTATTCTGAATAATTCTGAAATTCAAAATGTGAATTGCATACAAACATGGAACATTGAGCATTTGAAAGCTTCAAAAAGAACTGTCTGTAATATTACATTACATGACCTGAAATACACATGACGCGTACCACCAAACTAAAGGCTGTAGTCTGTACATAACCTAATGGGCAATTTGACAAAAATTCGTGAAAGTTTGTTTACATTCTGTCCAAGTAAAGCAGATCTCTCACTCCCTTCAATTTTACGAATTTTTCGACAGGAAACTTCAGAATTACAATTTGACGGAAAATTCTAGTCAAGTAAAGCAGATCTCTCTTCAATTTGACAAATTTTTCGACAGAAAACATCGAAATTGCAATTTCACGAAAAATTCGTGAAACTTTGTTTAGTTTCTAGCCCAAATATACAAACTTGATCCACGTGTCCTCTTTGTTCCTATGATTTTCCAGATTTAGCCAATGTCCACGTAGTCATTTTGCTCATTTGTACCCAAATTACAAAAGTCAATTACCACCAAATGACACATTAGGTACCTGACTAACGTATTCAAGCTTCAGTTCGAGATGGCATACAAGCACTGACCACCATTTTCTTGGTATCAAAATCAGTGAATAGAATAATCCTATTCTACTTGACGGCTGTTTTAGACTAAGGCTACTTGGGCAAAAACTCAGTAATTGTACGCGTCGACATTCAGAGTTAAATATGTATGTTGGTTTTCCCAACCACGTCGTTTGTAATTGTGGCGTTTTCTTAAAAAGTTTTGATTTAATCAGTCGAAATATTATAACACTTTAGCAGAAGTTGAGTTGAGTATAGAAATGCCCAAGGGATTAGGGAAAAGTTAAGCGTATTTCTTTCTTCAAGACTTCAACCCTGCTTTCAACCTACTTAACTAAAAATGTGGCAAATCTCACACACGAGTTCTTCGTTGAGTTCTTTAGCGAAAAACGGTCGGAGATTTTCGTTTGGGGCCATCTTTGGCTACATTGCAACCTGCAACCACACGAAATTGCCGCTGCTTTTGCGGCTCGCGGCCTATGACAAGTCTCTAGCATTGGTTAATCGTGTCATGTTGGGACACTTTCATCTTCTAAATACCGGCGATTGCTGTTGACTTTCTTTCCTTGGCTTGGACGTTATGCAGTAGTATTGTAAGTATTGAAAGTTTGATCAATATTTCAGTCCTTTTACAGTCTATTCAATAAACCGGACTTCAAGATGTTGGAAGAAGAAAATGACGACGAAATATTTGACGAAGATAAATCGGAAGCGGAAGAAGAAGAATTCATACTCGAAGGCAAAAGATGGGCTGAAGGTGGCTACGCTTACGGATTCGATTTTGCTTCAGTGTCGAGCAAATTTGCGAAGCAAAGAAGTCGAAAAAATTTGAGATCAAAAGACGGTATCAAAAAGTTGTCAGCAGAAGCTTCCAAAGATTCTATTGGGTCGTCCACCAAGTAATTCCGTCAAATTGCAACAATCATAAGCTAAAAAGTGCAAAACCAAGTCAATTTGACGAGTTATTTTCACAAAACAAATTTAATTTTTCTTTTGTATATTCTAATTATTTGCGTTTTGCCATAATGTAAAAAACTTTCACGAATTTTTTGTCGTTTGTGACTTTTTTGACTATTTCTAGGTCGACTGCAACTGTTGTTCCGGATCCATTCGAAGACGAAGTAACAATTGGAACACTTTGTCCAGTGGCTGAAGATGTTGTCGCCATTCACAATCGAACCCACATTAAATTCGTCTTCTTGCGTACAGGAAAATCAAGACTTTTGGTGCCAACCGAGCACCGAGGAGTCGGTGTCATAGGAGGCCGCGATGACATTTCAGTCCTCGCCTGGTCTGACATTGGACCCCCAGCCCCAAAAATCCACGTTTACAGATACGGTGATCCTCAAAATATCATTGATTTAGAAGGTAAGATAAATATTTTATTTATACAGGTAATCTTTTCCGCCTAATTTCATGCGATTCACGAGCAAACGAAGCAATCATAATTCCATTGCCAAACCGGTTATTAGCATGGTCTTGATCATACTTAGACTTCAAGTAACGATGCAACATTTTCAAATATTTTGTCTGCACTAAAGCAACCCGTTGAGGATTTTCCAGAGGCAAAAAATCCGTACTAAATAGCAAAATATTACTTAGGTAAAACATCATCAGCCCATCGATATTTTTCTCGTTTCCGCCTCTGGTATTATCCAAGGGCCATTTACTTATTTTTTTGGTCAGTTCTTCGTCACGCTCTTCTAAAGTGATATGAGGTGCCCAAGGTGAGGTAAAGACCTGTTTGTATTCGATGCTATTTTGTGGCCAAGTATTGATATTCAATTCGTCCAAGACGCGCTTCAAGGGATTGTGTACATCCTTATCGAAAATCCGTTGAAAAAAACTCAAAAGTCTTTCGGATACGAAGTGATTACCTAAACCTACACTCATGGCAACGTTGCCCACAAGTGCACTGTTGTTGTCCACAAGTGTCTTTTTATCTTTTGTGGAAATCCCATCAAATTCTGGCTTTTCCGACATGTAGTTACGTAAGAACCCACTGAAAGCCTGATTCAAGGCTTGCCAAGCTTGGAAGGGTATGTTTGTGCGGAAATACATTCCGCTTACTACGATCTTGAATAATCCTGGGTGATGTTCGTAAAAGTTGACTATTTGTTGAGACATGTAATTTTTGAAATGACTTTGGGATTGTTCGAAGACCATTATTTCATCTTCAGTCATGTTGTTGTTGAGTAAAGTAGTAGATATTGCTGGTAACGAAATAATTTTAGGGGAAGCGGATCCAGATGCAGATCCTGGTGAACGTGAACCGGATAAAGATCCAGATAAAGATCCGGATGAACCAGAGGTTCGTTTATGGTGTCGAATTTTTCGCTCTTCTTCATTGAGAACGTAAGCTGGTTTCATTCCACTTTGGAGGCATTTGTGGAATCGGCAGAATTTGCAACTTTTCCAGGATTTGGAATCGATGTCGCACTGTTGGTAATGAAGTTCATTTGGTTCGCTTCGGCATTTGAAGGATTGGTAGGCTCCACTTTGCACGGATCGACGGAAAAATGCACGGCAACTTGAACATCCTCTACCTCCGTAATGAGTGTGTTTGCCTGCTTCTTGGCCACAAACGGGACAGTCAAAGGGTGCGGAAAGATCTGAAAAGGGGCATAGTATTTGAAAATCGCCGAAAAGTCATCCAGGCATGATGAGCGAAGCGAATCACTTGGGTTCTGAGCGTTCTGAAATAAACCGGTTTGAATTTTGCTATTCTATATGTCAACACAAATTACACAGTCAAATGCATAATGTGTATGAAAATCTACCTATTCTACAAAAGTGTCCATCATCAAGGAAACTGATGCAATGTTGCTTTGAATTCATATGCGAAAATCTGGTATGGATATGGTTTGGTATGAATTGATCTGGAATGGCATTGATTGGTAGGAATTGGTAAAAACTTGCAGTCAGCACCAAAATTCAATTCAGACCCGGAGTCAGCGTTTGGTCCAATCATCAAACCTGTATTGCAGGTTTTTGAAGGCTAAACTCTTGCCACTTGTACTAAAGTCTAAAGGAGTTGCTTTACAGTTACTACATATACAAGCTTCGTCTATTTTCAAAGTAATATTTGCTCAACATTCGATATCATAACATATAAATTATATCTTTAAAAAATGAGTGACTCATCAAGCAACTTACTTTTTGTATGATTCACTGTCAATTCAGAAAAATGATCGTTTAATGGCAATTGTTGAACAGGCTCAGTCTTTATGTAGTTTGAGCTGAATTGAAGGTCACTAAAAATCACTCTTTCCAAAAGATTTTCGTCAAAAGCATGCAAAATCAAGTCTGCTTCCATCGTTAGTGTTCATGGGCAACACTCTGTATATCACTGATGACGATGACGACTGGCCGTTAGCTGGCTCTGCACTCTTACGTGTACAGTACCTTATTGAACGAACCGCACTATAAGAGATAACGAGCGAAACCTTTGGGCAGGCTAAATAGTTTTCGGACAGATTGCATATTTGCATATTGCTTTTGAACCCAAAAATTACATAAAGATTCATGGGCAGGGGCAAATAATAGACTTGTAAATAGTTTCAAATTTTTCGAAAGAACTAATAAAAAAATTCCCTTTACAAACATCGTTTTAATTCTGATGAAATGTATAAAAAATCTTATCTAGACACTAAAAAGATTTAACCAGAAATATGCAGTTTTCCATGGAAAAAAAAAACTAGAACAAAAAAAATATTTTTCAAATGTCACATACACTATAACCTTTGCATTGAAAAGTAAATAATCACAAAATCACGCATCAAATTCATGAGGATATGAAAAATGAAACATCTTCTATAGCATTTCCAGTAAAGAGGGGGAAAAAATTGAATATTTGGATGGATGCACCAGAGCTTTAAACAAAAGGTCGAAGAATACAGCAAATCCGGATTTTTGTTTATTTTGTTAGCTAGCTAGGGGGCTTGAGTAGTTTCAATTATCTCTAAAGCTGCTACTATGACAAGTTTATCAAATATGGCGACTTATCTAATGCAAGCAGATTTTGAGAAGCTACAAACCTCAAAATCATGTGGCGTATGTAAAGTCTGCGGTGCACCAGCCGGCAAACACAATTATTATGGAGCTCGCTGTTGCATCAGTTGCCGCGGATTTTTCCGCCGATCCGTCCAAAGCAACCATTACAAGTTTTTCGACTGCAAAGTGCCAAATTACTGCGTCGTAGACATCAAAACACGGAAAAATTGCAAGAAATGTAGATTTGATAAGTGCCTCCGGATTGGCATGCGGATCAATTGGGTTTTGACGGACCAAGAAAGGTACGAACGGATGCTTCAACGTAGTGGCTCAAAATCCACTTCTAAGTTGAAATCAAGTCCGATTTTGGTGGCCCAATCGCTGCCCAATTTTTCCAAAGAAGAACAGGAAAGCGCACATTTACTTTACGATGTGACCATGGAGATTTTCAATCGTTTGTATTACAAAATGTACGCGGCGGATTTGGGTATGCTACGCTCAATGTTTGTGCATGGTTTTGAAGGACGGCCCTTTTCCTTCTTGGAAGTCAAGTTTTTTGAGTCCATGGACCGATTTGTTATCACTGAATTGATGTTCAAAATGTTTCGCATTCATAACATCAATGATGTCAAAGTCACCCAAGTTCTTGCCAGGCATAATGTCCCACGACTTATTGGACTGTATCAGTCTCTCGTTTGTAAGGTAAACCCATTCAAAATACGGACAGGGTGTTCCAGCAACTTTTGTAAAGGGATTTAGCAAAAATTCTTAAAGTTAGTAAAATCATGAAAGTTTGTTTACGTTGTTGTAAAGCGGTGCAGATCTCAATTCAATTTGACGAATTTTTACAAAAAAAAAATATTACAAAAGTTCTAATTTCGTTACTTTGATATTTTCATTAAAAACTTGTTGGGACACCCTGTACATGAGACTTTAGCTAAGATTTACTCGTGTCGTTTTTCAGCAAGGGGATGTTGATACCTACATGAAAGATTTTTTGCATTACGGTATGACCAATCGTACGCATTCCACTGAAATTGAAGTGGTTTTGAGAGAGATCGAAGAAATGAAAGTGACGGAAAAGTACGTCATTTACAATTACGACACAATGTATTCTTCGCCTTGGGCTCCACACATTGATTACGAGCAAAGACACCGAATCATCACAGAAGTAATTTTCAAAATAGTTTTCAAAAATATGCATCAGAGATTTTAAACAGCATTCCCTCTATAGAATATCAATGATTGGTTAAAAAGTGAAGTTGATCAAGGCTTTGACAAAATTCAACTGATTTTGATTACATTGGTCATGGTGTTTTGCACAGACGGAATTGTCGCACAAGAGTTGTCCAAGATCAAACCTCACATTGAGGGGATGGAGTTGAAATATTTGACAATGTTGCAACGGTACTTAAAGGACAAATATCCGGAAAAAGCACATTCCAAGCTTGCCACAGGCGTTATGATTTTGCACGATGCCAAAGAAGCTCATGAAATACACACGAAAAGACTTCCAGTTTAACTAACACAAATACCAATATCTTAAAATAGGTTGCGTGATTAAAATCCCAATCTTTGCGGTTAATAAAATCTTTCAGGCGATGCAGTATTGGAATATCTGGCCTTTTGTTTCAACGCAGACAGTTACTTAGTGGGTCTATCAGGTGTTCCGGACTTCAAGTTAGTCTTATGGAATTGGAAGAAAGGAGTGCGCCTCCATTCCATCTCAACCTCAATTCGGGACGCAACGACGCTTTCATTTTGCGCTGGTAATAATCCCAAATCCCCAAAATTGTTATTAACGGAAACAGTAGATGGACCCTTGAGTGTCTGGAAAATCAAAAGATGTGGTGAAGACATTCGTTTTGACGAGCAATTCATCACCGAAGAACCCGAAATCCTCCGCGACCATTTATCTGCAACTTGGGTTTACCCCAATTATTTGTACGTTTTAACCAAAATGGGAACCATTTTTCGAGTCAATCACGAAAAGAAAACAACTTCAGCGTTGTTATTGACCAAAGATGTTGAACAGTACTTGTCTCCACCCATCAAAACCAACACTTTTCTGCGGCCACATTTTGATGGATTGGTTGTAGTCTCGCCAAAGATTGTCTTATTAATGCGAGTGGCCGGAGAAATTGGACATACTTCATTAATGAAAAAAGTGGATTTATTACAACCAGTTTTGAATTTGGCGGATTTCTACGTTTCATATCGTTTCATTGGCTGGACTAATCAAACTGGAAACATTTTGAATTTACAAATCACAGATAATAACATTCACCAACAAATGGTTTGGAGCAAAACGGACAAAAGAAAATATTTAGCCGCCGGATTTTTGCAGCCAGAATCCTCGCATTTTGTGGCTTTGGACAACACCAATTCCTTGCAAATCTTTTCCATTCATTCCAAAGAAGAAGTTTTAAGGAAAACATTTCCAATGGAATGCAAATTTCTTTTGACGCATCCCAAACTTCCCATTGTATTCGTCCTTACGTCCGATGGTCGCGTTTTGATTGTTGTCATTGTCATCAAAATCTTGCCTCCCAAATCAAAAGAAATTGAGGAATTTAGCGGAGATGAAGAAACGGAAATTTCCCAATTAAAAGATGTTTCATTGGAAGTCAAAGCTTGTTTGTTTCAAGAGACGCGAGTGCAATCGAATCCTTTGGATTTTGGCGAATTTGACAATTCTGCAAACTTTGTAGCTATGGGAGGACGTGAGCATAACAAAGTTTTTCTATGTGAAATACAGAATAGGTAATGTTCAACTTTTGTAAGTACACTAGATGGCATTTTTATTTTTAAACCAAAAAAATTCGTGAAACTTTGTTTACATCCAACCTGCAGAACATTAATTTTGTTCATTTTGACAATAAAATCATAGAAAAATCCAAATTACAATACACACCATCTAGTGGCAATTTTAGGTCTTATCGGAATCAAAATTGATCTTTCCTTATAGTTTACGCACAGGACCGCCTCCTGTTCAAGCTGGTCGTCCAGGACTTGGATCAGCTACTGGAGCAAAACGTAAGAAATTTCAACCATCTTTTGATGCCGGATCGTCATCCAAAAAGTCTTCTGAAGACCACGGCGAGCAAGTGTTCAAAGAAGACATACCAGAAGAAGACAACTCCAAATACTTCAAAACTTGTCACGCAGCAAGGTTTGAAGGAATGCTTTTGGACTTATCTTTCGTTAACAAAATCTTAGTTTGCTTGACCAGTACACCTTCAGATGAACCTGGCAACGTCAATGAAAGCGAACGAATCCGATACTCTGGCGATCAAGTCACAATTTTTCAAGTGGACAAAGCTGCCAAAACCATCACAATCTCATCAATCGTAATGTTAAAAGGCAGATGTTCAGGTATTTGTTTGAACGAAAACGCCAAATTTTTCTATTCTTTGATTCAAAAGAAGAAAGAATTGGCAAAATTCAAAGTGGTCGAACAAGAAATGTCGACCAAATTGCAACCATTGGCCAAGTGTCCAACACCTCACGAATTAGACGTCAATGGCATAAGTCGTGCGCGAAACAAACCTGGTTTTCTGGTTTTAGATGGTAGAGATGGTCAAATTTCCATGCATTCTAACCTTTGCGATGCTAAAAAGAAGAGTTATTCACTTCATCTATTCCATCACGCAACTGGAGGTCTGGTTTCAACCGACATGTCCAAGGACCAAAACATTTTGTCCTTGAACCTCACAGGAGCTTTGCAATTGTTCCAACCTAAAGGATTATCAATGCAGTTACAATCCAGCTTTTCTGTCACTTCTAGTCCCAAAGCTCCCAAAGTGGACCCATTTGTCCTCAGTTTATTCCATATGACTCCGGTGGTACCTAAAGTCTTTGCTCCGGAAATCAGTTGGGATGAAATGCAAGAACAAGCGCGGGTTGCTCGAGAACGAAAAAGATATGAGCAAACCATCAATGAAGTGACTACGGAATTGGAAGCCATGCGAGCTAAGGTGGCGGAACTTTTGGAAGAGAATAATAAGTTGCCTGAAGCTGAAAGAATGGATGTGCATGATTTTGAATTGGACGTGGAAGAACAGCAACGGAGAGTCAACGAAGGCATGGATAAAGAAGATGATTTGAGATTTGAATTGAAAGCTTGGCAAATAGGTATTGTTCCCACATTGTTTGAAAATTACTCAAAATGTCGCATTTGAATTTTTGAATTTTAGCATTTTTAATTGACTTTGTCTACTCAAAATGTAAACGTAGCTCGCTTCACTCGCAATGTTAAACGAGACTTTTTCTGTGATTTTAAAACACTGTGTAGTAGGGTAATTTGCAACAGTTCGATTCCTCCAAAACCAGAGAGCAGGTGAAACCATAGTCTCCGCATACTCATTTAGGAAACCAATTGTTCCAGTCCATAAATATATTTGAGACTTGGTTTCTTGCCTTTAGAACATCCAAGCTAATTTCGTTATGAGTCATTTAAAAATAGTTTCCACAAATGACAACCTTCATGATCCAAAAGTTAGGGTTGGTTTCTTACCCTATGGATATGGGCTATGAACATAGAAACAATATTTAGGCAGAAAGCGTGGAATATTGCCGAAGACAAGGTATCAACAAAACTAATTTCGCTATGAGTCATCTAAGATAGGAGCGGTTGGTTTCGTGCCTTTTGGACGTGTCATTTTAAAACACTAATTTCGTTATGAGTCATTAAAAATTCTGAAAAGACAACACTACATAAGCTTCTATTTTTGCCTTGTAAAACTCACCGGAGAGAAAATTATGATTCCACTCAACACGGTCTTATTTGATAGTAACACGTACACGCCGCCGCGCAATCAAAATTTTCATAGACCTTTTTTTTTTTTTTTTTTGAAAAATAAAATGCTTTTACAAAAAACCCTTTTGTCCAATTTCTGATGATTTTGGTTACTTTTATTTGCTTTAATTTTTACGTTAAAAACTTGGAGGAGAGCTATCACTAAACTCGTCGTCAGCTCTGCTTGAAGAAAAGAAAAGTTTGAAACATTTCAAACTATAAGCGCGAGCAAAGGTTAAAAAAGTTTAAAAGTGACCTGTCTGGTAACGCTGTTTGACCGCAAGCTGCAGATTTTCAAAAACTCGCCAAAATGGACAATTTTGGGCATTTGTAATTAACTTTTATCAGTTCAAAATGTAAAATGAGACTTATTCTGTGATTTTCAAACACCTTGTGTTCCTTCTTTTTTCATTTTATGGCTGTTTTGATCACTAGATTTTGTACTTTTGATTTCTTTTATAGCAAGACATCGTGTGGGCCAAAAGGTGCGAAAGAAGGTTTGGGATGACATGGAAGTCAAAGGCCGCAGCATCAATGGAATCCAGGATCAAATCACTGTCCAAAACTATCCAATGGCTCCAATGACTTTTGAAGAACAAGATACACTTGAAGAAGTCCTCAAAGAACGTGAACTGTCTAAAAAGGTCTTTAGTACAGCTGGTGAACTAACAGGAAACGTTCCATCCTTACCTCCCAAAGCCAACAAAGCTCCAGAAGAATTTGATGAACGAATTTTTGGAAGTCGAAGTTACGAATTTGTCGATGTGGAATCTTGCATGTTGTACTCGCAAACTGAAGTCACGACCAGAAGTCAAGCAAAGCAGCAAATCATCTTATTGGAAGAAATTGTGCGAAAATTGAAACGTCATTTTAACGAAAAATTTGACGAATTGTACACGTTCAAAGAAGAACGAATGAGACAAATTAACGATTGGAGGGATTCATTGAGAAGCGTTTTGCATGAATTAGGAACGTTTGAAGAGGACGAAATGAAAACCTTGCAAGCCAGATTGGAATGGACATCTTTGGAAAATCCGGAATTAGATTTACCAGCTTTAGTGGGTAAGTCATACAAATCCGAGTTTTAGATTACTCAATTTAGTAACTTGTGGATTGTTGTGCCACTAAATTGTTTTGTCATCTCTATAATTGTGTGAAATTCCAGGAGAACTTCATTTCCAAAAAATCCAAGCTAAAAAAGTTGAAATTGAACTTGAACTTGAATATGGTGGGTTTCGATAAGTGACTTGTAACGCATCACATTTTTAGATGCTATTGTAGTCTGTAGTAGATATATATCAGAGAACACAGTGATTGAAAATCTCAAAAAAAAGTCTCTCTTTTTTTGCGCGCGAGTAGCGCGAATCATCGCTGATTTGACGAACAACAAGTTTTGAATTGGAATTCCGTAAAGGTAGCAAAAAACCTCTCAACATCGCAAAAGGCTAAAAAAAATTGTTTACATTTTAGCCGAGCAGGGCAAATCTCCCTTCAATTTGACGATTTTTTTTCGAAAGTCTAATTTTCGAGGTTTAAAAGCTTCCCATCTAAAACTTGTTGTGACACCTTATAAAGTAACAATTTTCGCGCACAAAATGTGCTGATGCGACTTTTTTTGGGTATTTCCAACACTGTTCCTCATACAATTATTCTCATTTTCACAAGAAATTGCAGCCGTTTACAAACCTTGCTTGAACATACAACCGAAAGATCACTGACAATGCTCGCTGACAAGTACTTATCTTGAACAATAATTTTACAGAGGATGGAGGAGATCCAGCAGTCGAGGGTGAAGAAGATGCCGAAGAGAAACGAAAACAGTTTAAAAAGCAACGAAGCAAACAAAGTCGTGAATTTGAAGTCGAAGGTGACATTGCAAAACCGGAATTCATGGCGACCAAATCCATGGTGGACTACGCTCCGGCTGAAATCAGTGCTGTCGAGCAATACGAAGCATTACTTGCCGAACAAGCGGAAAGAAAATCCATTCGTCGTCGACAATTAGAAGTCGACCGAGTTGAATTGAAACGAAAAATCACCGAATCTGTGCTTGAATTCGATGCAAAATTGTTGGAATTGTACAAGACGCGTTTAGCCATCGAAAAGTGTATTTTAGCAGAGGAATTGAAGATTTTGTTGTATGATCGACGTATGGCCTATCAAGACCAATTGGATCGGGATGAGGAAAGACATATTAAAGATATTGAAGAGAAAGAAGAAGAAAAGAAAATTGCTGATGTGGATTTAGCTCAAGGTCGAGCAATGCTGGACGAGATGAAATCCAAACGTGACCAAATGTTTGAACATGATAAAAGTTTTGAAAAGAATTTCAAAAAAGAGTTTCCGGGAATGGGATTCAATCAATTGGAAGCCTTGATGAAATGTTTCAAGAAACGTCCAAAAGGTGTCACAGGTGGTGTAGAAAGGCATTTGGAATTGATGTCCAGAAAAGGAGATACCAGACAGGATTCGGTCAATTCTGTAGTTCAACGAAGAACTGATGGGGCGAAAACTGATCTAAAAGCAAAATCTATCGCAGCAGCTTTAGAAAGGGTAAGATTTTTAAAATTGATGATGATGGCATCGATAACTGATCCGGAATCCGGATGTACTACCATTTTCACATTGTTTGAAAATTACTCAAAATGTGATTTTCAAACACCGTGCATTCCAGATGAGCAACATGTTTCGGGGCACGATGATGAAAAAGACTCAAGCTGCTGGAGTGACAATGGCCTTGTCCTTGGACGAACTGGACAGACCAAATCATTGTCCGGAAAACATCGAAGAAGAATCCTGGAAACATTTATGTGAGCTTCGTCGGAAAAAGATTCAAAGCGAGGAAAAAATTCATACTTTGGACAATGAGATTTACGAGACGGATCAAAGCGTTTGTGAACGTGCGGCCAATGCCAAGCGTTTGGAACATGCCGTTGAACAAGCCATTGCCAATTTGGAAACTTGGCGAAAAGATAAGAATTACAAGTTGAATAATACCGAAATTCTTTTGGCGGTGACCAAAGGCCAATTGGAGGTTGAGACACAAAAAATGTCTCCTTATTTGCCGGGTGCGACTTTGATTTCTGAGTCGATGATCACATCTCTCAATCAAGATATTCAGCGTCTTGGCGAGTCCAAATTGTCCGCCATGAAAGAGAGTAAAGATTTTCGTAGTGGAACTCGACTTCTTTTATGGGAGAAGGATAAACTAAGCATGGAATACGAGGACTTACAAATGAAATGGACAGAGATTCAGCAGACTAAGGTAATCAAAACCTAATTTAATTTTAGATTCACACAATCTTTGAAAGTCACCAAAAAAGTCTCATTATAACAATTAAAAAAAAAAAATCGTCAGATTGACTTGGTTTTGTTGTATTTAGCTTATGAATGGTGCAATTTGACGAATTTTTCAAATAAAAAAAAAATCGTCAAATTGAAGGATGTCTGAAGTGTTTAGCAAGAATGTAAACATACTTTTACTATTTTTTCCGCTTTTTGTGACTTTTAGATATTTTTTCATACTTAATGATTTTACCTAAAATAAATGAAATTACCTTTTCAGCTTACGAAAGAAAGCAGACATGCTTTGCAAGCCGGTGAACACATCAATAAACCGACTTTGGCCCAAGAATACGCCATTTTGGATAAAGCTGCCACCGCCTCTGAAAGTTACTTGAAAGGTCGCTTGAAAACCATCGAAGAACAATTGGCAGAAATAGAAAAGGCCACAGAAGAAAAGGACAATGAAAACCAAGTATTACAGCATCAAATCAAAGAATTGGAAGCTCAATTGCAAAAAGAACGAGGTGCAAATAAGGATGCAATTGCCTTGGAAATGGCAGAAAATCAGCCTCAAAGAATGCGTCGAATCATGAGACGAAATCAAGTGATTCAAAAAATCAAAGAACAGCAAGATTTGATGGACTCTTTACAAGATCAACTTGAAAACTACATGCACAGATCATTCCCTAGTTTAGGTTGAAAATAAAATAGGTGTACAAAGTTAGAAGTCGACGCATTAGGCAACATTGGATAGTCGAGCAGCTCCAAACCTCCTCTGCTCCACTCGAAAAATTTGCAAAATTCATTTTTTTATTTTCAGTACTTTTTTATCATATTTTTAAACAACCCTAATTCTGATTTTGACAACTTTTGGGCTATATTTAATTAGAAGGGAGAAAAATAAGCAAAAAGTTGCCAAAATTAAAGGAATTTTCAGAGGCCATAAGTAATTATTGGTGGTTCTTACTGGTCTATCAAAATCAAAATTAGCATTGTTTGGGTGGTCTCAAGATGCTTGTCTAAACTTTTGACCAATTTCAACATAAGCATCAATCGAAGCTTGGGATTCTGAAGCATCCCAAGTTACCGCATACTGCAAACCATTCTTGACCGAAGCGTACCATACCATAATACCAAGGTAATCATTGTCTAAGCTGGCTTTAGCTAAAGTATTGAGTGAAGAGGCACTTGCAGCACCTTTGGCACCCAACAAAATGCAATTTTTGGGTACATCAGTTTGAATTGGAAATCCACTCCATTGGGAACTGGCCGTAGCGTAATTTTTGACATAATTAAGTGCTTGAGTTCCTTGGTAAACCATCAAACCAACTGAGTCGGCCAGATTGGTACTTTGGCCATTTTTCCAGGATGCATTAATAACGGCGATTTCAGCTTTTACTTGTGGAAATCCATAAGTGGGTTGGCCAATAATCATCTTTGGTTGCAATGTACGCAATTTGCGTACAAAATGGATCATATTAGGACCAGCTTTGGGAGTGTCTCCAGCACCATCTTCCAAATCCAAATCAATACCATCGATACCATATTCTTCAGGCCATTTTGCTACCCTTTCGGCCATAGCCTCCGCGGCCTCTTGAGACTCCAGCCAATGCCAAGGCTTGATTTTAGAAGAATAAGCGTAGCCACCAATAGCGAACAAAATGACAGTGTCCGCTGGAATGGCACCCTCAACACCTGTTCCTCGAGTTTTGGCCAAGTTGGCAAAAGAGGGTGGAACGTCCATGGTGACAGGATGAATAAAGGTAAAAAAGAGGACATTTGCGGCCTTTTGTTGCCATTCGTATAAGCGAGGTTCCCAAACGGCCTCAGACTCAAAACCTTCATGATCGTCATCAGCCAAAAGTACGTAAAGCCCCATCACCTTTTTAGGCCAAGATACATAAACGCCCCTTTCGGAATTTACATTTTCAACTTGCTCCACAGGAACTACAACTTCTTGACTAGATTCTGGCTCTCTATCCTCTTCTTCTTCTCCCTCTTCAGCCTCAATTTCAAACAAATCCTCTGCGTCCCCTGTGTCATCCCCGTCTCCACAAGTGTAGGGAATCCCATTAACGACCATAGACTTGAGTTTAGGTTCGCCGGAATTTTGAGCCCACTTGATACCAATACCAATTTGACGGCGAGACCCGGCTTTGGAGGCCGCGTTCCAGGCTTTGGGTCTGATTTTGAAGGTTTTACCAGAAGCGTTATCTACTTCACCATCATAACATTTGAAGTCTTCGAGCTCCTTGTCAAAGACCAAAAAGACATTCCAATCATCCATATCAGGCTCATCTTTGGCATGTATCAGAATGGCCCCATTTAAGCCTCCATTCCATCCTGACCAGCTTAGAATACGTTCACTACATGCTCCAAGGTTTGAACTCTGTGAAGATCAAATAATTTGTCAAAATGACTTGGTTTTGCACTATTTTGCTCTTATGAATTATGCAATTTGACAAATTTTTCCAAGTAAAATTGCATTTTGAAAATAGCTCGTCAAATTGACTTGGTTTTGTAGTATTTAGCTTATGAATGGTGCAATTTGACGAATTTTTCTTACCTCCTTGGCTAGAGCGTAGGCAACTCGCGCTTTGTTGCCTTGATTGGTTTCATCTATGGGTAAAATAGATGAGAAGCATAATGGCAACAAGAAAGTGAAAATGAAGACAAGAGGTCTGGGTTTAATTTCCATGCTGGTCGATGATCCCACCTCCTCGAGTGCCTTTTGCCGAATGGGGTGGGTATTATATAGGGCCTTGCCATAAAAAGTGGGCCGAGAACCGGTCGTCCTACTCTGCCTAACTAATCGAGAAAGTGAGATGTTGGTTGCACAATCTTGAGTAAGTAAAACGGTTTCACTCTTTGTATAGCATAAATAAAGTGCTCCCATAATCACCTATGTGCTTTGCATACTGTTTGGAAGGTATCCAAAAAAGTCTCATACGTATTTGTTATACTCCAAAGCGAGTCACTGTTATCCTATTTTAGTTGCCGCCCTCTTTTTGAAGCCGCAGCGGTTTTTCCGGAAAAACGGAATGCCAATGGTACATTTTCAAAAGAAAAATACATTTGAATTTTCGCGCTAAAAATCTAGGGATATCAATCTTGTATCCTCGTTGCGCTTTACTAAAATTAGAAAAATTAGACATTTTGGTCAGTTTCTAACTTTGTGGAAGTTTTATTAGGGATCTTTTATACAAATGACCTTCCAGAAAAAGAGACCCTATCGTCCCTATTCTACATAAGTAGATGCCCTAACCCCAATTTGTCCAACTCCAATCTACAAAATAATATAGAAATCCAAGAAATAATCCAATAGGAAAGATAAAAGGAGGTTAAGTAACTATTGCATCGAGCTTAGTAACAGTGGAAAAAAACCTTTTCATAACCTTAGAAGCCTTTCATGAATGAAGGGAAGACCTTAGTTTTGGCCGCTAGTTAGATCAATACGACTTAGCATTCATTCCCTGACAGCTAAAAATAACTGCAGATTTCCAAAGTTCACACTCTCCTTTGGAATTTCCGTGTCAAAGAAAATCCGCTACTTTTCCGTCTTTAATTCGAAATTTTCCAGTTACATTTTCACTTTCAATAAAATGATCGACGAGAAGCGAGTGGGATTTAACCGCCACGTAGTCTAAGCTGCATAAAATACATCGACTTGAAAATCGCCAATTTTTCCACATTTTAGCCACAAAAGTTTATTCTGTTGACGATATTATTCAATCTGGTAACGATTCCCTCCCTTCACCAAAGTCTAGAACTTGTCATGGCCTTCATACTCCAGACCGGCCGGGTCAACAACAGCTGATTTACAAGAGTAAAACGCCATCAGAGAGAGCGCTGCAGGCTGGCGTCAGTCAGGGGGCCCCCCTAGCCTAGCAGACTAGCCGTTGTACCCGCAAGTCCTAAAATTCCCAATTCTAAGATTTTAGAGACGGAACTTCAATTTTCATAACATTTTCAGAACTTAGATATATGATTAAAATATGGTTAAAATATCAAGTAGTTAGTTGAAAATCATGTAAAAAAAATTCTGATTTATTGTTGTGTACTTGAAAAAATATTCCGTCAAAACGAAGGGAGTTTTGCATTCTGTGGCTTGAATGTAAACAAACTTTCACGAATTTTTTTATGACGTTGTGTACGCAAAAAAATAAACATCACTTCTTCGTACTAATTTTCTATTTTTTAAAGTCGTAGAACAAAAAACTACGCATGATTATTTCTAAAAATGACCTCGTTGTCATTTTCAATCTTGTTTTGCCTGTCTGCACTAGCTTTCGCCTTGCCTACTGCTACTGCCCCGGCGCGCCTAGCAAGCTCGACTGCTGCGGGCCAGCCTAGAAAGAAAGAAAACGCAACTAAAACGACTCAACCAGCAGCCAAACTACTCTTACAAATATGGCGACCATCCGTAATTTTCCCAAATTCGAGCACAACAACCGCTCATTGAAAGGGTTTCAAGCCACCCGTAATGAGGTCCAGGCCATTGACAAGGCCCTGCAAGACCCCACTTTCCGTGCCATGCTTGTGGACTACGTCCATGACGTCCAGGATAACCAAGACCAGTACAAGGAAGAGGTTCGAAAATTCGAGGCCCAACAAGGCTTCAATGTGACCTTTCTTCAGCCTCAACCGGGCTATGTCATCAAAACCAGGGTCTTGTCCTCCGCGGACAATGTTGGCAATGAGGACAACGATGAGTTGGAGGTGCCCACGGGCAAGGTTTTTATCAATGTCTGCTCGGACGAGAATGTCGAGGACGCCAAAGAAATGAAGGCCGATTGGCAAGGGCGGATACCCTGGGCTGTGCCTTATTCCACTACCAAGCCTAGGCGGGATGTGGACAAGGCCGGGGAACAATGTATTGTTTATGATGTGCTCTTTCATCCCAATGTCATCAAGAAGACTCAAGACAATATTATGTTTAGGTGAGTTTAAAAAAACAGCTTTTCTACTATTTTTAGCAACTTTTTTTAAACGATGACGAGTTTCTCTGATGAAATGTAATTTGACGCTAGGCTTTGACATCAAGCGGAAAACAGATGTGAAAGAAAAACTCTTCGAAACTCTTATAGTATTAGCAACAAGATTTCTACACATTAGAGAAACGATGATTTAAAAGTATCAAAAAAAAAAAAAAATCTTAAAAAATATACGAAGATCGCGAAGACAGGGATTTGGCAAAAACTTGTTGGAACACCCTGTATTTGACAAATTTTTTAAGGGAAATTACATTTTGAAAATAACTCGTCAAATTGACTTGGTTTTGTAGTATTTAGCTTATGTATGGTGCAATTTGACGAATTTTCGTGCCAAAACCGTTTCGGTAAAAATTTNAAAGTGAAATTACATTTTGAACATAACACGTCAAATTGACTTGGTTTTGTAGTATTTAGCTTATGTATGGTGCAATTTGACGAATTTTCGTGCCAAAACCGTTTCGGTAAAAATTTGATATTTTCGTACATTTGAAAACGATGTGAGTCACTGTGTACATTAGATGCAACGCAATTTAACCTACTTTTCTTATCACTAAGGGCTTCAAAATTTTGATTTTTGAATGTTTTGTTAAGGAAATTGGTCAACACTACAGCTTTGGAAGGCGTCGAAAAGGCTTTTGGATTGAAACTTGACCGTCAAAGGTTACGTTTCCCCAAGTTGAAGTTCAAGGGATCTCCCCGTTTGTCCATCGTTCGAAAACCTATGAGCGAGGCTGAAAAGGCTGAAGCTGCGGCCTCGGAGGCCGCCAATCAAGAGGCCACCGATAAGAATCCTCAGGAAGAAGTGGAGGTCACGACTCCAGCATCAGCAACGAAACCTGAGCCTCACTACGAGCTCAAGTATCGTTACGAGCAAAGTTTGACCCCCGACGATCCCGTGCGTCCTTCAGAATTGGTCATACAAGTTTCATTACCCGACATGTCTTCTGCCAAAGATATTGACTTGGATGTCTTGGAGCATTTGTTGACTTTGGAGTCTTTGGAGCATAAACTAGTCCTTAAGCTGCCTTACCCTGTCCATGAAGACCAAGGAGAGGCTAAATTTGACAAGGCCAAGCATAACCTTGCGGTCAGCTTGCCTGTCAAAGCCAAAGAAACCGTTGAGCGGTTGGTTTCGGTGGACTCGGGTATCGGTCTTGAATTCGATGAACATGACTCAGAGCTCGGTGGCAAACCCCAGGAGGTTAAAGAGGTAAAAAATCACTTAAGTATTATTCGCACTATATAGAGGTTTGGTGATTTTTGGTCTCATATTCCGATGTCGTTCGTAATTTTTTTGACAGGTACGGTACGCGACGCTTCTTTAGTTTCATAACAACCTTTAAACCTTTCAAACATGTCTTTCAAACAGGTATTTGAATTCTTTGGAAAATGGGGGAATTGCACAGTTTTGTCATCATTGGCTTTGGGAGTTAGGAGGCCTTTTGAGACTTTTTCGGCCCTTTTTTCAAACACTGTGATAAAGAAGCTTTTTTGTGCAATTTACGACATGCGATTTTTTTTCGTTCGTCGTTAAAGCAGAGTTGAGGCAGTGGCAAGAAGTGCATCTTTCTGTCGTTACAGATCGTGAAGGAGGAGGAAAACGAGGTCAAGGATCCCATTGCCGCAGTACTGGCTGAAGCCAGCTTGCCTCCCTACACTTGTAACATTTACGAAGGCCTCATGGTCTTCACAATCAACGTCAGGAACGTCAAGGTCGATAGCCTTCAGAAGGCCATTTTGAAGGACGAGAAAGGTTACCAATTGTCATTCCACACGGTGGGCCAAGGCTTAGTTCCCTTCCATTACGGGTTCTGCTTGGCCTTTGACTTCAATGCCGAGGCTGGCAGCTGCCAATTGGATGACTTGGAAATTGAGATTTGGGACAACAACATGATCTTGCAATTGTCCATGCCTAAGAGCGGGTGTACGGGTTACCAAGTGGGAATTTGCCACACGGATCTGGGATCAGGCAAGGACATTTTGCCACTACCAAGACTTGAGGCTGTTAAAGAAAAATGCTTTCTAATGGGGAAAAAGGTAAGTTTTTTAATGAAAAATCAAAACGCAGAAAAACTTGTGAAAATGCGACGGTTTTGCACTGCTATGACGTTATCCACCGCAATTTCACGAGAAAAATTGCTAAAATTGCTAAAATTCAAAACATTGAAAAAATCGTCAAAATATGGCTGTTCTGGACTGCTTAGCTGTTATCCATTGTGATTTTAGAGAAAAATTTGCTTAAAAATTCAAAACGCATCAAAATTCGCGAAATCAAACATCCGTTGCCATTTCACAAAAAAAAAAGAAGTACAAAATCTTTTTCGACGTTTTGTAAACGTATATATTTTTTTCTTTTTAGAAGGGTCAGGGTGTAAAAGAGAAGCAAGACTTGGACAGTGACGATTCTGAAGAGTTACAAAATGAAAAAGATAAAGAACGTCACAGTTCCGGAGAATCTATCGATTCCGCCGTCTGCTTTTCAACTCCTACATCACCGATCAAGTCAGAAAGTCCCCATCGATTCCTGGTGATCCCAAGTGATTTTGGGCAAACGAGCAGCAAAGATCGTAATGTGAAAGGCATCTTGAGACGTACCCGCGGGTACTCGGAGACCAATGTGGACTTTTTGCGAATGGCCTCCCCGGCCGAATCGGAGACCAGCACAATTGCTGAAGAAGATGAGACGGATGAGGTCAAACGTGAAAAGAAAAGTGTGAGATTCAACGAAGTGGTCCAAAGACAGGTTTATCGCTCAAATTCATCTATTTTGGGTCAGAAACTGAAGAACCAAAAGAAAAACCAACAAAAAATGCGGAAACGTGCTGCTCGGCGTGCCTCTGAAGGTGATACGCCATCATCTACTCCGGACTTCAAATCTTCTGATGAAACGACGGATTTGAAGGCTTCTGAAGCCAATTGCGAGTCTCTTGATTCTGGTGTGGCCAGTTCCATGGATGAAGCCCATGAAAACAGTAGTAAAATCATCGAAGAGAAAAACAAGGCTTACAACGTTACTAATAATTCTAAAAAGAAGAACAAAAAACAAGGAAAATTACAAAAACAAAAATTACAAGAAATTCACAACAATTCTGATCTCATTTTCAACTTGGATTTCTAAAAATGAATTTTTTTTTCTTTTTAAAAACAAAACAATAATTTTCATTTGTTCACTACTTTTCCCCAATTTTTTAAACCCCGAAATGCAAGTCAGATTTATCTTTTTTTTTTTCCAAAAAAGTTTTTTTGCTCTTATTTTTTAGATTTTCTTCCCCTCCCAATATTTGCAATAAGTAATGTCAGAGCAAATGAAATCCCCTTCTTAATTTTTGTAACGAAAGTTTTCAAAATTTGCAAAATGATGATAAGTGACAAATTAGGATTCTCTTTGATACATTGGCCAAGCAAAATTTGTAATGCAATTCACTTATCCATTCTGAAAAGAGACCTAAAAAAAATTGCACAAAAAAAAAATACAAAAAAAATGTGATACAAAAATGTCCCAAAAAATCTTCAAAACCCTGAAAAAAAAAATACCAAAAAAAATTGAAAATACCTCCAGATTAAAAAAAAACTGCCAAAAAAAATCGTAAAAATAATGAAACTGAAAAAATACCTCACCCCCAAAAAAAAGAACCAACAAAAAAACACCTTCAAAGTATCAGTAGTTTGTAGATGAAAAAATGAAAAAAAAAAAGAATATCCTTCCAAAAAGGAAAAAAAAAAAATATAATATTCCCTTTTCTTTCAATTGCTTTCTGTTTAATTTCTTTGAAATGAACTTTTATACAAAAAAGATAAAAAAATCCCCTTAACAAAAAAATTCGAATTTTTCACACACAGATGACAATTCATTTTTTTTTTCTTTTTCCCCCTGTGGAACAATTTTTCAAAATAATAAATACCATACCTTCAGTGAATGAAAATACTGTCTTTATCATGATAAGATTGAAAAAATGTGAAGAAACCACCAATGATTTGCATCCATTGTTTGTCATTGTTTATCATAAAAATGAAATATAGAAATTGCAACACAGCATTACACAGTTAGACCCTCCTTTCCTTTCAATATAAAATTTTTATTCATCTGACAGAAGGTACAAATATGAGGTCCAATATATAATTTGTAGTAAAAGGAAGACAAGAGGAAACCCTTTCCTTGCATATGAATCAATGGACCAAATCACTTCAGTTGTATTATTGTAGAAAAATCTCTCTTCGATTGGACCCCAACGCCGCTCAATCCATTTCTCTACACTTCCAAATAGAGAATCTGAGCATTGATTGAAAATGGTTTTGACATTATCCCAAAATACGTCCATTTTGGGTCTCTTTGGGAGTTCCGGATTGGCGGTATCTTCTTCAATGTCTTCGAAAGCCGTTTCATCTTCGGCAAGGGGAACATCGCCTTTGACACCATTTGAACCTAAAAATCCATGAAATCAAAAATTAACTCTTTAATCCACAAAATCAAAAATTCAAAATTGACAAAAATCCATGAAATTCAAAATTGCCAAGAATCCATAAAAATCCACGGAATCCAAATTGCATAAAAAACACAAAATTCAAAAAATTCAATGAGCTGTATTTGAACATCCTCATTTGAATTTTCACGCCAAAATAACGTACAAATATTTGAATTTTCACGCAAAAAATGGTTGAAATCATACCTGCTCCAGCAACAATTTCTTGAATAATTTCCACATTAGCTTGTGTTTCACATGGAACTTTTTTCAATAATTCTTGTTTAATTTTCCGTCGTTTGACAAAAGTATCGATGAAATTAATGCAAGCAAACTCCACTAAAGCGGCAAATACAGCAAAAAAGCATAAAATAATGAATGTATCCAAGGCAGTAGCGTATCCCACTTGGGGTCGACTTTTGCCTCCAAATCCAATATTGACGACAGATAAAACCGAAGTGGCGCCTAAAGCAGTTCGCGCCGGAACTTCGCCGCCCTTTTCAGTCTTGATTAGCCAAAAAGCTACCCAAGAACAAAAGACAATTAGCGTCAAAGGAGTGTAGATTTGCAACAGAAAGAACCCCGTTTGCCTTTCAAAATTGAAGTTTAAGGTCGCCGTGGAATCGTTGCGCATTCCTTCTCGTGTACGCCGATTGACATTTTCGAAACCTTCGTAGGATTTGTAATCTACTAAATGGAATTGGGCAAGGCCCAATTTGTCAATACTAACAGCTTTGGGTTGCTTCCATTTGTAAACGACATCTTCAGCATTGTATCCAAAACTCCCAATGACAAGTGGACACATCTGCAAAAAAAAATTATCCCTTGAAGTAAAATTAGAAAGCTTTCACGATTTAATTTTTTGCCTTCTGTTCATTTTCAAACATTTGAAATTTTGCGCCAAAAATTGGTAAGATTTTGATGTTGTTTAGCGCAAAAATTCAAACATATTTTTAATCTAGAAATAAACGCTGCTCGCTTTGCTCGCAATATTGTAAGATTTTCTTTAGACTTTAAAGAAATGCCAAAAGGGAAAGCCTCACCTGTGAATCTAAGGGGAATTTGCGTAAATTCATGGGACAAGTGGCCCACAAAGTCAATCTTTGCGAGTAAGAGACTTTCCCATCCGGACTGATTCTGACAAAGCGATTAGGAACGGTGATTTTGTGAAGGTAACTTTTCATGCCATTGACAAAGTAAGTGTCAGGTACCCAGATTTTGGCTAAAAAGGCCCAATTTAAGGCCAATTCTGAGATGCCAGTGGCGTTGAATTTTAGTCGCTCGTCGTACCACACTTGTCTGAAATAGCAATCTAAGGAGTAAGCCATTCGGCCTTCATCGACAGGTCCCATGGAACGAATGGACAGATTTATTTCCACAGTTACTGGCGGTCCGCCCATCTGCAAACACGTTTCATGTTACCACTTGTCAAACTTTTATGCACTTTGTCATATTGTTTTACGAATCTAGGTTCGCTATTGTTGACCTTGACTCCTCCTACTCCTTGTTTAATGCACCTTTCAAATGCACTAAACTTAGCTAAAGTACGATTTTTTCACGGTTCCGGATTGAGAAATGTTTCACTGCTGTGTATATCAAAGTGAGGTTTAGTAATTTTGCCGAGTTTTCTAGATTTCAATAGTATTGTGTGATCAACCGCTAGATGACATTCAAGTTTAGAAAAGGGCAAAAATACCCGAAAATACGTGTCGCTGTAATAAAATGTCACTACTAAAAAATTTCAAACCCATTTCTCGTCTAAAAGACTGTAGGAAACCAGATCTTAAAATATCAAGCTCAATTCAAAAATCCCATTTTTAATCACTTTTCATTAAAGTAAATGGAACAAATGAGAGATTCTCATCAATGCCACATCAAATACGAAATAATGAAAATTTTACTTACCCCAGGTCTGATTTGCTTATCATATCCAGAAAAGAAAAGCAACCGATCTAAAGCGTTGGACACTTGACTAGCCACTTTCTTTCCAGTCCTATAAGGCAAAAAGTCGGCTCGCTTCGCTCGTTGTGATGCCCTCGCAGAGATGCAAATAAGTAAAACACAGATTTGCAGTAGTAATCTCATGTCTTCTTGGCACCTGTTCGCAGTCTACTAACGTCCGTTCGTAAAGATAGAGAAGCGTTGCTAAAGCTTGACATGAAACTTATAAACCCCTGAAGTAGAGGTCTGACACATGCTGCTCGACTCCTGCTTTCTCTCAAAGTAAAGCAAAGACTGACTTTTGTACTAAAAGAAGAGGAACAAAGTAGGAAAATAGAGAGCCGCAATCATCGTAAAAAAACGCTTTTGCTATGGATAGTTTCCAGACCTTTTTCACTACACCGTCGTTTTTAGTGAAGTGCAAAAAACTGGAAAATTGGAAATTTGATGAATTCTCTTGGCTATCTAGTGTGGTCATGCTAGAAGGTGACATTTGTAGCAAAGTTGTTTACTACAAGAGATTCTCAACAAGTCATGACTTCGTAGAAATTCAGGCTTTTAGCCTAAGCAAGAAAACGAGTGAGCGAGAACGAATGAGTAAAGTAAAGTCCAATATTTACGAGTTAGGCTACAAGCCTGAAATTCACGAAAGAAGTCATGATACAAAGATAGTCACGCAAAATAATACCATTAGCAACGTCGTTATTTGGTACTTGATCTAAGAATAAGGTAGGGGATTTTAATGTAAGCTCAAAAGGCACTAAAAAATACAATTATTTTAATCATAAATTATTCAATTGCAAAGGTTATCATTTGAGGGTAGGGCAGGGTCAGTGCAAGCATCAATATGTGGATCGAATACCCAATCTCCACAAGTGAATTCTTGCAAGTCGTAACCTCCATTGGCATTGGCCAAACACATGAAGTACTTGTGGCAATCTCCAGGGAAGGGAATGACATCATTGGGAGCACTACATTCATATGGACCAGGATCAGCTGTTGTTGTCGAAGACATGGTTGTCGATGTTGTTGGAGTTTCAGTTGGAGTTTCAGTTGTGATTGGATCACCACAAATTGGAGCTGTTCCAGTACACATTGGATTCTCAGGATCGTATTTCTCATCAGTTTCCAAAGTATCATGAATGGCATGAAGCATTGGGAATCGCTTGGGCGCATAGTCTCCCCTATGATCATCCGTATCAATGGACCAAACCATAGCTCCAGCCAAGTCCAAAAAGTTGATGAATTGAGCTTTGATTTTAAAGGATTCCTCGTTGTCATAACCGATCCAATAAGGTCCGTTATAAGCGTATGGAGCTCTGTAGCAATCGTCTACAACGACCTTCCAGTCGCCAGGCTTAGCGTCAGGCAAGTTGATAAGGGTGTCGTTATTGAAAGCTTGTAAAATCTCTTGATGCCCCCAAATTCCTTTTTGCCTTGTGTAGGGACCCTTCGGAATACCTTAGAACAAAGTTCAACTTTTGCTTTTGTTACGAAACAAAAAAAAAATTTAGATTGTACCTGCATGAGCTCCGCAATAAAGTCCGTTTTCTTCAGTGTCGTTCAAGACAAATCCACGACCATAGGTTGGCATTCCCATGACAATCTGGTCGGCCGGTACACCCCCGTCCAAGTAGACTTGAATGGTATCAAAAACGTTGAAATACCATCCTGGAGAATCCTCAGGTTCTTCCTCTTCTCGCCGGTACAAAGGTGCGTTATGACCGGTGAAAAAATGGTCCGGAAACCATCCGTGATAATCGTAGGTCATGACGTTCAAAAAGTCAAAATGTTGGATGATGAAGGGTAAATCATAGCCTGATTCGACAGTTTTTTTGGCCGGTGAAAGGGCAGCCGAGAAAATTTTTCCGCGGGGTTTTAACATAGCGGACATTTCTTCAACCAATCGACTGAAATTTTCTTTGTCGTGCTCGGGATCGGCACCTTCACGTTGGCCAGGATATTCCTGTAACGAATTGCAATTTTCTGTCAATACAATATTGTGCAAATCTGATGATGACCATCATCAACAAAAATATGCATTTCAGAGTGTTTGAAAATTACTCAAAATGTCGCATTTTGTTTTGGCATTTTCCACCAATTTTTGTCCTATTAAAACTGACCCATCTGGTAACACTTTTTGACCCAAGGCTCAGGTTTTCAAAAACTCGCCAAAAGGGACCATTTTTGAGAAACTTTTGTCCACTCAAAATGTAAACG
>LT727952.1:42690-178018 GCA_900157175.1 Oithona nana
ATCATTGATGCCAATGATGTAATCAACTGCATTGACGTCCAAGAAACTAATCTAGACATTGTAGTGGACGACCGATCCATCGGTTTGCCGATGCTTCGGCCGATGGGACCATCGGTTTTTTCCAAACCATCGGCCGATGGTTTGTACTTAAAAAAACACTGATTTTCCAGATTTTCCGAAAAAATGGCAGAAAAAGATCTCGCTCGTTTGGAATTTTTTTTTTAATAAGTAAAAAAGGTATAAGAAAAATTATGTAAGATTAGAAATTACTTGATTGGCTATGCATGTTTTTGAAAGGATAATCATGATTTTTGGAAAATCTTGTAATAAACTTGAAATCAAAATCAAGGTTTATTATTAGCAAACCATCGGCCGATGCATCGGCCGATGCCATCGGTTTTTGGCCGATACCATCGGCATCGGCCGATGGTCAAAAATGTTGGAATTGACAGGCGTTTTCAAAAGTTTGCAGTTTACACATCTGCATTATGTTTGGTCTACGCACATCGCACAAGTGGTCCGTATCATGGGATAAAATCATGCATTCCCAAACTGCAGAAAACCACACTTTTTGATAGTAAAAATTTTTACTACTCAACATTCAGAAATCCTGACCCACAAATTCTTCTTTCTAAACAGCTCGTTGTAACAATATTGAAACAGAAGTAGCGCAATATGCATGCAAGAATTAGTTTATTGCTTTAACCTTTCAATGATGGTAATTGGTAACAAAGATTAAAGGAATAAATAATTCGAAGGTTGGAATCCAAGTTCAAGCAGTGTATTTGAATTGGAGTGATCCGGCGGGAGTTCCAGCACCGCCAGCCCATTTAACAGTCACGAGTCCATCGTACCACTCACAAGTATCTGCATTAGCATTCTTGCTGCAGATTCTTACACCATTGATTGCCTTCTCTCCAACAACAACCTCAACAGTTCCAGTCTAAAGTGTAGATGCGTTACATTTATATGTATTTTGTATGTCAAATGTTAATGCTTACGGCAAAACTGTTTCCCAGGGTCATCTTGACTTTTCCTTTCAGGTTGCTTGGTTTGTACAGGTAGATATAACAGCTTTGACCACCCGATGGGGGAGTGGAAAAGGTTTGGTCGAAAGTAGAAGTTATGGTTGAGGGTGTAATAGGGGTTCCAGTACAAGCGGTAAGACCAGTGGTAGTAAACAATGAAGTTCCTAGAATGGATGTCAATTTCGTCCTGTTCAATTCCAAAATTTCCGATGTAGCAAACTTTCTTTTCGTAGAGATAATAATGACACAGAACATTTCCACTACTTTTGTCGTCACAATTAAGCGAACAGCGTGCGGCGCACTCGGCTTCCGAGATACCAATGAGGGGTGATTGCCTTATACGACCATAAATACCATAAACATTATTGAAAAGTTGATTGTTCATGGTGTATTCATTCAATGGTCCAACCGCTCTATTAGTGTTCAACAATTTACCTTGTCGCAATTGAACTGAATCGGGAGCTGAATCAGTGACTGTCAAGGTACCTGCTTTGTCAAAACGGCCAAGATAACAATTAGTACTCTCCCGGACCATCAATTGGCAATTGGCATCCGCTGTGCAAGCTGTCTTGCAAACTGTAGTACCTGCAGTACTATCTGCGACAGTTGATTTAGCGTACAAATAGTTGGTCCATTTTCTATTGGTATTGGTACAGGTGGAAATCGTAGTGTATGAATTAGAGGTTTCGGAGCTTGAATCATCTGCAAGAATAATATCATGTCTTCTTAGATTCTTAGAAAGGATAAAACTGACCCATCTGGTAACACTTTTTGACTCAAGTTTCAGGTTTTCAAAAACTCGTCAAAAGGGACCATTTTTGAGAAAATTTTGTCCACTCAAAATGTAAACGTAGCTCGCCTCGCTCGTAATGTTGAATGAGACTTTTTCTGTGATTTTCAAACACCGTGAATTCTTACCCAATCTAAATCGACTCCGTCAAAGTCGAATTTATCCAAAAAATCAGCAACACTCTCCACAAAAGTCTTACGTTTGATAGGATCTGAAGCCATGTCAGAATATGCACCTGAACCTGCATTCCATCCACCTGTTCGGAAAAAAGAAAATTTTGAAGTCCAAAGTCCGAAAATTCAGGTAAATAAACTTACCAATGGAAATCATTGGCTTGAAGTTGGAACTTTGCTCCTTAAGTGCAATGAATCTTCTGTAACTGTCATAATGACATTCAGCGTCTCCAAGTGGACAATCTTGAGGTCCTAAATCGTACCAAGGATCAATGACCTTGAGCGTCCAAGTAGCATTGTCCAAATCAGCGAAGCCATAGTATCCATGAGTGCAAAGGTTAGGATCTATATCGTCCACATCGAACTTTCCAAATCCATCTCTGTAGAAGGACCAGGCACCCCAATAGCAGCCCACAATGCGGTCATGGTTTTGGGCGTATGCCAAGGAGACAAGTACACCTAAAATGAACACTGGAGTCTTCATGCTGGTGAATGATCCACTGCTGAGATCCAAGTTTCTAGCTTAGATTTTTAAAGACTTTTTTACGTCATCAAGCACTTATCTAAGACCTTACCAGGCTTAACATAGCTTTAGATAACCTGAATTACCCTTATGATCCTGATACCTAAACGTCATCTACATAAAACTATGTGGCAACCTTATCAAGGCATGCGGATTTTACAATGCAAAAAGCTCACTTTTGGGATCACACACCTCGATTCAAGAAGTCATCGTAAGCCCAATTTTTCTATAATTTCAATAATGATGTAATTTCTGAATTTTCAGATGATATCCTGGCAACTTTTTGCCTTTTTGATTCTGGCCTTGTCATCAGTGACCTTAAGTCAAAACGATGATGAAGACTGTCCATTCAGCGATGGGTCTTGTCCGGTGACCCTGGACAATGTGGTGGACGTTTACTTTCATGACATTGCTGATCGTAGGTCTTGCCAAAGGGAATGCCAACAGATTGGAGAGTGTAAATTCTTCACCATGTTTGGTGTCAATGATGATCCTACCGATCATATGAAGTGTTTTTTGTTCAAGACTTGCGATACTTTGGAACCTTGTGATGAATGTACAACAGGTAGTACTATTCATTTGTGGCACTTTTGGCCACATTATTCAACTTTTTGGCACCACACCTTCATACAAAAAACCACTTTTCAGGACCTGATTATCCACCAATTGATAATTGCACCTCTGAAAACTACACTTGCGGCACTGAATTGAACAACATTGTGGACGTGTTCTACTTTGATGCAGAAGACACTGTGTCTTGCAAACAACAATGCCAAATGCTTCCAACCTGCAACTTTTGGACTCAATTTGATGAGACTGATGATCCTCAACCTCACCACAAATGTTTCTTGTTCAAGAACTGCAACATCCATGAGGATTGTGCCAAGTGTGAAACTGGCACTAAAAACCGTCGAATTTTCAAACAAGAATTATAGTTCTACAATATCAATCGAGTAGCCTTCAAACAAGTCGCAATACATGAGATTTAAGATTTAAGGGGGATTTTGTTTTAAGCTCAAAAGCTGGTCTTTTATTGGTGAACGAAAAACAAATAAAACATAAAACTTGATGATCATTTTCAATAAGCTTCCCAAGTCAATGTGCCGGTGTATGAACATGCATCGCTTACAGAACATTGCACCGAAGCAGAACCTGTGTTTTTTATCTGGATGATAGCATTGGCATCAGTCCAAGTGCAATCGGTTCCTGTACCAATCAGTTGGCAAATTGGCACTGAAACAGTAGTGCTCGTACCAATGAAGACCTTGACCTGAGTGTTCTGTAAGCAAAAAATGTAGGGTAAGACTAGCGCCATCAACATTTTGGAATGAATAATTGTAATTTTTTTGACTTAATGTGTCAATTACTTACCGTAACGGTAGTTGAAGCGAGTCTCAATCGTCCACCGGCCAAGCTTCTATGGACACTATATTGGCAATCAACCGAACCCGATGTAGTCGATGATAAACTAAGTGTCTGGGTAAAGGTCGAAGAAGTGACATCAATTGTCGTAGAAACTGAAGTACAAGTTCCTGAACCTGTTGGCAACAATCCTTTAACATCAAGCGTTGGTGAATTCTTGATATAGAATTTGTCACAAGGCAATTCTATGACATAACCAGCAGCAGTAACAATGTCAATTTCGTCCTGTTCAATTCCAAAATTTCCGATGTAGCAAACTTTCTTTTCCCAGAGATAATAATGACACAGAACATTTCCACTACTTTTGTCGTCACAATTGAGCGAACAGCGCGCGGCGCACTCGGCTTCCGAGATGCCAATGATGGGTGATTGAGGTATACGACCATAAATACCATAAACATTATTGAAAAGTTGATTGTTCATTGTGTATTGATTCAATGGTCCATCCGATCTTGCAGGGTTCAACAATTTACCTTGTCGCAATTGAATTGAATCGGGAGCTGAATCAGTGACACTTAGTTTCGTGACACCAGCATCAGCGATGTCAAAACGGCCAAGATAACAAGCAGTACTCTTCCGGACCATCAATTGGCAATTGGCATCCGCTGTGCAAGCTGTCTTGCAAGCTGTAGTACCTGCAGTAGTATCTGCGACAGTTGATGTAGCGTAAATATAGTCGATCCATTTCCTATTGGTATTGGTACAAGTGGAAATCGTAGTGTATGAATTAGAGGTTAAGGAGCTTGAATCATCTGCAAGAATAATATCATGTCTTCTTAGATTCTTAGAAAGGCATAAATAACTTAGAATGTACTTACAGGTAGAAACAAAGATTAGAAACCCCGTTCCTTGACGTTGAACAGAATTAGGCTGGAAACTGATTTCCAAGGTGTAACCGGAAGTGCTGGAGGCAACACTGACTAAATCATCTGGGCCAGCTACTCCATTGCATAAGTCTAATGAGGCCGAAGGGGTCTTGATTCGCACATATTGATTAGTGCAAGTGGCCGAAGAGTCAGGGACGTCAAAGTATTTCAAAAATACTGTAATTGTTGTACTGGCAGGGATGGTCAATGACATTGTTCCACCAGATGCCTGAGAAAACAGACCTACAGGGATTCCGGCAGTATTTTCATTATAACCAGAGCTTAGAATAACTACTGGTTGTGTATTGGTGTTGGTGGCAGTAATGGCAATAGGACCTACAGGCCCAACTAACCAATTTAACGCAGTAATTGTAGGGGAAGAGGAAGGAAAAGCAATGCCATTTCTGAGAGTCAAACTTTGGCCCAAAGTTTGACCGCAAAACAATCCAAGAAGAAAAATTCCCTTTGAAAATAAAGGATTTTTTGTAAAATTAGAGATTCTTTGAACAAAATTTGTTGACTTACACTTATGAGGGTGTGCATCTTTTAGCTCTAAAAGGTGAACTGACTTTTCGCGACTATACACCGGTTTATATACGCGGTGGAACAACTGCACTTTTTTAACTAATCGCTCAATCGTCGCAGTCGTTTGGTGTGTGTGGTGTCAAGCAAAAATAGGTCGATTTTACATGCACTGGTTTCACAACCCAGTCGTAAAAATGCATTGCATCATTTTTAAAAAAAGATTTCATTTATTTCCAATAACAGTTGAAAACTTTCAATAAAATCAGGGTTATACCATTACAGCCCCAAGAGACAAAACATTTGTGGATGGGTCGGTAGTAGTTCCAGTAGCATCATTATGCCTGATAATAGCCAATTCATCTCTCCAAACACAAGTATTTCCTTGTGTACCCAAATCGCAGATTTGAACTCCATTGCCAAATGCACTACCAATGATGACCTGATAGTTTCCAGACTACACAAGAACAAAAAAAAAACTTTTTTAATGGAAATATTTACTCATTGACGAGTACTTACACTTGCAACAAAGGTGCTCAATGTAAGAGTCAATTGAAGGTTGTTCTTATTATGAATGTAAATGTTGCAAGGATCTGCGGTTGCAGTATTAGCATTAGCATTTGTGTGGCCGGCAGGGATGGCAAGGGTGGCAACACTGCTCAGTATTGGTAGAGCGGTGGGTGGAGTTCCAGCAAGTTGAATTACATTAGTATCGCTGTTAACCTCAATGACTTGATTGGCAGTAAAATCATCACATGTATCTCGAGCAGTGGTGTCGGTGGGAAAAGAAGTCGCAAGATCCAAAGAACCAGACATTGGATTTCTGAACCAGATTGGAACCAAGGGGTTGACGCCGTTAAATGCATTGCTATCCTTCACAAATGGATTAGTCAAAGGAGCAGAATTAGTAGGCGAATTTGCCAAGTTCCCAGTGATACATCTGTTATCGTACATGGTGAAATATTGGCAAGTGTTACTTTCACTTTGTGCAGCATCTCCAGCTCCAGATACTTCGCAATTCAAAAGACATCTTGCCCTACATTCAGCATTACCAGCTGTTGAACTGGTAAATTCAGAAGTACGATGAAAATACGGAGTAAAGCAATTGAAATTGGCTCGACGAGTGAAAGAACTCAAGGATGCAACACCGACCGTGCTTGCCAATCGAGCTAAAAAACAAATCACATACCAACGTTATAGGATGGGATAACTATGAAATGGAAAACCTACTTTCTAAAATGGATACAAGTCGTGGCGCAGTAGTAGTAGGAAAGGATGGAGCTGTTCCAGTGAAATCAAAACGTCCAAGATAGCAATTTTCATTTGTACTACCCGTAATATCATTGACTACAGCCGTAAATTGGCAGACAGGGTTGTTGTTACAAAGTACTTTGCATGCTGTCAATCTTTCTCCTGCGGTTCCTTGGTCTAAAACTACAGCTGCCTGAAAGATGAAATTTCTCCAAGCTGACATTGTATTGGTACATGTTGTAATGTCGGAAAAGGCACCATCCATAGCTGCACTTGATGCATCAACTGAAATCAAGAAAATAGAACAGAGTAAAACAGCAAATCTACTTCTTAAAAGAACAGAGAAAATGTAATATTCCTTACAGGTAGAAAGAAGCAACAAGTATCCAAGTCCGCGATTTTCCAAAGCGGATGGTGTGAAACTGACAGTCAAGGTGTAAGCGCTGGTTTCAGCCGCATACCTGACCAAATTTCCATTGTTAGCAGTGTTACAGGTGGTCAATGATCTATCCGAACCAGAGGCACCAGTGAAGACCAATTTAGAATTAGTACATGAATCACCACCGGCTACATTTGGTATGTCTTCAAATTGTACGAAAATTGATATAGGTGTATTGGCAGGAACTGCGAATGTATTTGTGCACCTTGAAAATAAACTTATGAAATAATTGATCACTCTAGTGAAACTCATTCTGTCTTATTACTCTGAAAGGGCAGTATTGTAAAGTCCAATTCGGTCACCAGCTGAGTTCTCTTGGTATCCGGGACTGACTGCAGCTACGGGTTGTGTAGCCAGAACACCGGTCAAAGGAACGTCTGTTTGGCCACAAAAAACAAGTTGTTGGACGCTAGTAAATGATGTAGGGTAGTCAGATGGGGGACTTGGCAAAACGGAAACTTGGCCCTCAACTTGGTTGTGGACCACAGCCAGAATAAAAACCTAAAATAATACAGGTTTTAGGTTAAGAATCTTTAGTATTGTTCCAAAGAAATTTTTTATTTTTGTTTGAGAATTTTCGACTTACAGTAAGGAACAGTTTGCATGTAAACATGTTGAAAGTTTCCAACAAACTAGGATGTACGATACAGAATTTATTCCTAATTTATAAAGGTAAAATATTTCAATTTGCCTTTGTCTCGCCTTCATATTTGATATTTCAAATTAGCACAATAAAGTAGAAAATAAAATATCTCGAAAATATTTGGTAGAATGCAACTGAAAATACAATATTTTGTACAATTTTGTCTGGAATTTAGTTATGATTTACGAGACTTTACACCGTTCATATTCGCGAACGTTCATTTTTAGGAAAAGCTGCAAGCAAAGTTTGAATTTACTTACCGTTGGAAGTAACTTCATTCTAAGACTTTTAGTCTGATACTGAGATAGCTCAGCACTTTTCGAGACTCTTATAGTGAAACCAAACCTATAAAAATTTTATAGGCTTGAAATGCAACGTCAGCGATTTTGTGCAATCAGCAATTAGGAGACTGATCTCAAAACAGTTTTTAAGGACTTCTAAAATGCATTATCTAAGCACAAACTCAATATTCAGATTAATTTGAGATTACTAAAAATATGAAATTGTCAAATCATTTATCATTTTGCCTAGTCGAGCCTTATAGAGAAAAGAAAACTAGGCCAGGTCACCAAAAACAAGTTTACTAAATTGCACATGCACCAACCTTTTTAAAAGGTTTCGATGAAAGATAAGACCAAAGTGCAACCCATAAAAAAACAGTAGAGAAAGTTGCATCAAAGCATCCTTTTAACTAACCAAACAAGAACATCAAGTTTTCATTTTATTTGCTACTGCAAAGGTTCCACTCGATTTCTCTTGGATTCCATTACAATTTTAGCTTTTTGCTGTTTTTGAATTAGTTCTTCATGTCCCAGATTTTGACCTTTAGGTAGAATATAAGGATCAATTTCCTCATGAAAATGTTGCAGTACCGAAACTGCTCTTGAGACTCCCACTCCAGGATGTCTGATGCCATGTTCAAAGAAATCTGCGCCTAATAATTCTTCGTGTTCTTCCATTCGAATAGGAACGATCAAGTTAATCATGAACAGTAGAATGAAAGTCGATAGCATAGCCCAAGCAATGAATGATACAGTAGCCAATAATTGAACTCCAAGAAGATACACGCCTCCGCCATGAAGTAATCCATTGTACTGGCAGTAATTTTCCAATTCGTCTTTAGCAGCGAATAGACCAACTGCAATCATGCCCCAAGCTCCACCAAATCCATGAACGCATGTTGCGCCTACTGCATCGTCTACTTTTAGGTAGACTAGTAATGGATCAGTGATATTGGCTAAAAATGAACCAACGGCACCGATAATCAGGGCCTCCCAAATGGTGATAACAGCACAACTCGCTTTAGAATATAAAAATAGAAATGCATCTTGCCAAACCAGTTGCTGAGAAAATTCTGCTGAGAAATCAAAAGGATTGCATCAATCCGGACTTACCTGTTACACCAACCAAAGCTCCAAGCACACCATTGATAGTAGCTAAAACTTCTACTTTGCCTCCACTTTGGTAATATGACATGACAATAGCTACAATACCTCCAGTAAATGATGAAGCCATGGTTGTACATGTGGCTTTAGCTGCTAACCTCCATTTGTTACCCGTCACTCCAAAAGTACTAAGTTCATAAGTTTAGAGGTGTACTACAGGGTGTCCAAACAAGTTTCAAATGGGGAGGAGCTTTTAATGAAAATCTCAAACTTCGCAAAATTAGAAATATGAAATCGTTAAAAAAATTCGTCAAATTGATCCGCAGTGCTTTGCTAGAATGTAAAAAACTTTCACGAACATTTGCTAAATTCATCTCAAAAACTTGTTGGGGCACCTGGTAGTTTAAAAATAAATGTCAAAATTGATGGGAGATCCGCAATGCTTCGTTAGAATGTAAACAAACTTTCACGAACATTTGCTAAATTCATCTCAAAAACTTGTTGGGACACCTGGTAGTTTTAAAAAAATGTCAAATCTTACCTTCCAGCGTTAAAGGCCAACCAACCCCACCATAGCATAAAAAGTCCAATCAAAGCATTGGTTGGACTACCCATAGGTGGGGCCCCTTTCAAATCCCACCGTCCTAATCGGGGTCCCAACATGATGGCCGCCACAAAGGCTGAGGCACCGCCAACTAAATGCACGGGTCCACTCCCGGCAATGTCCACTGCCCCAAGTTGATATAAAAATCCATAAGGTGACCACATCCAGTGGGCTGGTAAGCAATAGACAACTGTGTTGACAAGTGAGAATAAACAGTAGGCATTGAAATTGCAACGTTCCGCCATGGCTCCGGAGACTATGGTTGTGGCCGTGGTGGCAAAAGAAAGTTGGAATAAGAAGGTGACAAATGTCAGGCCCATATCTTCGCCATAAGAGTCCACAAACCATGAGCCTAAAGAGAAGAATTGGTTGTGGTAATCTTGTCCGTAACTCAAACCATAACCGAATGCCCAGTAGGTAATGCCACCCAGGACCACATCCACTACGTTTTTCATCATGATGTTGACTTCGTTTTTGAGAGATACACATCCGGATTCTAACATGCCGAATCCCGTTTGCATACCAAAGATGATAAAACAGGCGGACATAACCCATGCTGCATCGTCCCATTCGTACACTGAGGGTGCAGGTGGTTTTTGCAATTTGGTTGTGTCATTCCAAGTGTAGTTGAGTAAAGTACCATCTTCGGAAATTCGACTTGACACGAAGCCGTCCATTGTTTCGGTTACAATGTCACAAACATGGATGTCTCTTTCAGTTGTACTAGATTATTCATGAAGATCGGAAGATATTCAGGCACGCTAAACTCTGGTTTTGAGATCGGAAATGTTTGAATCATTTGAATTCGTATTTTCAATTCAAAAGTCGAAATTCTCGTATGAAAATTGAAAATCAAATTCGAATTTCGAAAATAATTGAAACTGAGAACTGAGAAGTAAACAACAAACTTTATAACACCAAAAACAATCGTAGAATAACAAAAAACGCCGTATTTTCACCTTTCGTACATAATCAAAAATTCGAAAGTCTGGAAACCGGGAAAGGCCTCAGTTTTCAGTTGACATGTCTAAAAACGGTAAACAGCTAAATGCAAAGCGTGTCTTTTGAAAAATTAAGTTTTGTAAAGAAATTAGTGAAGTGTGAATACTAGAGCAAACTGCAAAGCATTCTACGAAAATCCGGTAAGACAATAAAGTTTTATTTTCTAAAAAACGCAAACTTTTTAACCGAAAATAATCCGACTTGATATATTATTTTGGACCCGATTTTTACTGTAACATCTTCGTCCTTGATTATTGGGACAAGTATTTGACCGTACATTGATGTCTCCAGTTTCCACTAAATCAACAAAATCCGGATCGTAATAGTCTGGCTCAAATTCAACACAATCGCAAAATCCATAATCATTAGTAGGTTGATTTCTACAAGAGGGCTCGTCAACGGTACCTGAAACAGTACCTTCTTCATATTTTGGTACCCATAATCCCGAAGATTTGAGCAAACATTGTTTTCGTCTTGTGGATCCTCGCCAGACATAATATTTACATTGAGATTCTTCAAGGCATTTTTGTCTACATTCTTCAACTGTTGGAATATTTCGCAACTTTTTGAATTCATCGCCTTCTTCATAATTGACGTCATAATCAATGCAGTATTCTCCTTTCGTAAATTGCTCCAGAGGTTTTGGAGTAGTTGTTGTTGTTGTTGTAGTAGTCGTTGTAGTCCTGGTTTCAATACTTGAACAACGATTAACTTGTCCCTTAGCACAAGTACCGGTTCGTGCCGTGATTTCTTGATTATCATCTTCAAAGTCGTCAAAAAGATTGACTATGCGACCTTGACGACCTTGAGGAATACTTGAGCGACCATCAATGATTCCGCCCAAAATGTCGCCAATGTTGACTTGACTGTTTCCTCCACCATTGTCCACATCACCGAATCTATTACGCTTCCGGAATGGTTCAACATTAGAACAAAAACATTGAGACATTTGATCAATGTTGGTGCTTCGGCAATCTCCAAGTACCGATCCAGAGGTAGCTCGTCTGGTTGAGTAAACTTCAAAGTCACGACTGTAATAAAGCAAACATCTTTTTTGTCCTCGATTTCGGCGACGTTTGCGAGTGCCAAAGCTGAAATATTGACATCCGGATTCTTGAAGACATCGATCCCGACATTCTTCGATTGAATTCAAATTGTTGATCAATTTGGCCTCGTCACCTCCAAAATAAACAGCTCCATGTTCAATGCAATAGTCACTGTTTTTGAGATTTCCATTGTCATTGTCATCGGTGACTCCTGAACCCCTTTTGGTGCTACATCCGTTCAACAATGTTCCGGATGTTGCCCTATTTTTCTGACGTCTGAATCCGGACCTTAAAATTCCGCTTTTGAGTTTACATTTGTTATTTCCTCGACGATTACGCAGCCAAGTCCAATAATTGCATTCGTCATTATCTTCGCACATTTCCTTGCAAAGTTCTGCAGTTTCCACCTTATGAATCGTTGTTAACTTGTCTCGCCGGGCAGATTTGTAAGTGACGCCCTCGTCAAAGCAGTCAGTCGTGTCAGGCAAATCATAATCATTGTCGTAATCATCGTATTCATCATTTTCTCCTCGGTCATTATTTCCATTATCTCCGTTGTTATTTCCGTTGTTAATTATCTCGTCATCTCGTTGATTATCGATGTTTCCATTGCCGTTATCACGATCATTGGTACTGAAATCTTGAGCATTTTTGTCTTTTTGACATACTGGCTTGAATTGATGGTTGTTGTCCGCAGTGATATCACAATGCCAATCACCCCATCTGAAAAGATTGTTTATGTTATTGCGTAATGGCGTGCGCTCAAAAAAGCGCGCGCTTGAAAATCAAAAACAAACAAACAAACCTATAATCTCCTTTCAACCACATGGTTACACAATGCTCGTTGGCTCCGTTTGGTTCCCCACTTTGTGAGTTCCAATCACTGAAACTTAGGCGAATCCCACTGTAGCTCCAAAGCCAAACTTTGTTGCCGCAACTTTTCTCGTAATTGCCAATGCTAGGGCACTTTGTCTTCACATAGCCATTAGGGCCCGCGCCACTTCCAGATAAAGTATTGTAATCAATGTTGGCTTCGAACTCGACTGCAGCTCGCGCATCAGTTGAACGGCATTTGCAGTCTTCTGCTTCTCGAAGACCTAGCCACCAATTAATGTTTGGATATTTTCCAGCATAACCTTTCAAAAAGTTACTTTCTTCCGTGGTTAAGGGTTCGGCTAAATGACCTCCTTTGTTGATACAGTACTCATCTGCATCGTACCTAAAGTAATAATGTTTAAAAAATGAATAATCTAAAGCGGCGCGAGGGAGGCCGAAGGCCGACCGAGCGAAGCGTCTTTAATTTTTTTCTTGTCAAAAAGTAATTTTCTATGTTGAAAGCTCTCGCTTCGCTCGATTTTTAGTTAGTTTCAAAAAAGCTCTGGTAATTTTGATTGATTATTTTGGCGTGAAAATTGTTGCTTTTTTTTTGTTTTTAGTGAAAATAAACTTTTTTGGGTGATTTTGATACAAGTTGTACTCACCAATTCATGGAATTGGCGTTGTTGCCAAAATGGTACAGCTGGTCATTTTGTGAATTTTCTGGTTGGATCCAATCTTGGTCAATTTGGATGACTGCCGGTCCATTATCTGACCTACCCGAACCATTTTCGTTTTGATTGTTGCAATTAATAAATAAGCACAAATCTATGGCTAAGGATTCCTTGAGGAATATCAGGATAAATATGAAGGGAAGTTGCAACTGCTGCATGGTTGGCTGGCTAATGGTTACTAAAGTATAAAAGTGGTTTGACCACTCTCCTTTTATCTACCATTTTGGCAGAGGAGCAACCATAAACCCGTATGATAAACCTTTGTTTTGATGTTGTCCGTTCTTCCAAGAGTTCCAAGAATTTTGGGACTTTTTTGCGCGAGCGCGCTGTCGCGCAAATTCATAATAAAAGTTGCATTTTATCCAATGCAACAAAATGTCTAAAAGAGCAATAAAAATGTCAGGTGTGTGAAATTTTATTTCAGGTTTTTGACATTTTTTTCAACCACTGCGTTGATATTTATTCCATTGTCTGGTATCAGCAAGTGTTAACAGATAATTCCTATTTCTTTCGGCCTCTTGGATTTTGATTTTGTTGTCTTGAACATACTGCTCAAGTTCATGGATTTTGATGTTCAATTTCAAACACTTGATGTCATCTTTGACTTGACTTATTCGAAGCTCCTTAGACTTGCATTGGTTTTGCAAATCTTCGAATGTCCCCATATTGATTGCAGGTTCTAGACTGATTAAAACTGCAGCTTTTTGAAATGGACACATTTTCAGTTTTCACACATGTGCTAAAAAAGCAGGGAAACATTACAGTACAGCGCATTTTAGCTTTCAGATATAGGAGAGATACACATCTTGCATTTTGACAATTGTTTGTTTTACATTGCATTTATAGCTTTATGGACTCATTTTTCATTTTTATTTGTCTGTAAATGAGATTCAATGCTCTACAAAATTGTATTGAATAAAGCAATTTGTAGCATTTTATACCGGGTTATTCACTCCAACTTCAAAAAAATTGATTTGAATTAAAAACAATTTTTAATTCATGAAAAAGCCTAAAAAAAGTTTGAAATCTTAACTTTTTAACAGTCAAGAGGACAAACAAAAAATTAGCTCCCTCGGTCCTTTGGACCTCGTCCGCCTCGCTTTAGCAAAAGTAGAATATTACGCGAATCATTTCTTCCATCTTTTACATTCATTCTTCTGGGGCTCAATAGTGCGTAATCCTCAATGAAAGCTTGCCCGCTAGATGTCGCTCCATGTCATTTCTGAAATGGATTCCTCCGCGCGACGATTCTGCGGGTGTTTCTAGCAGGAAAGCTCATGCACGCCTGGTGCGCCTGCGTACTGGAAAATTCTCAGGTTATTGACGTGTGTGAGTAGAGCTGCAGGCGTAACCGTTAAAAACCCAGTCGTATTTAAAAATCAATCGATTATTTTGACGGTTTTTGTCCTAATTTCTCAAGGATTTGGATGTAATTTCATCACTTCTTTCAATTTCTTGTCCTGGAAAATTTATTTTTCCCTCTTCTTTTGTTTTTTAGTATTTTATTGCTGAAGACAAACTTTGGATTGGATTGGAAATGTATCAATTTGAACTTTTTGTATTTTTTCACGAGATTTTCATCTAAATTTGTCTATTTTCCGATTGCAAAATGCACAATTTGAGAATCAAATTTTGGTCTGATTATTCAATCACTTTTGCTTTAATTTCGTCAGATAAGAATGTTCCAGAAGGAGTGAATCATTTTTGTTTAGAATTATCACTGCACTGACGCATGTCCTGAAACACTTTTTATGGCTAAATTCAAGTAAGAAAACTTAATAAAAAAGACGTCTTGCTTCAAAATAACCCAAAAATGACTTAAAATAGTCAATTTATACCAAAACACATTTTGGATATTTTGGATATTTTCTTGTTTTGATAAAGTCCAAATCACTTTAAAGATAATTTGCTGTTATAATTTTTTTGTATTTTTGATGTTTATGTAGCATTCGATATTAGAAAATCCTAAAATTCTTGCCCCACTTTTAAAATCCACGGTAACGACCTTGTCGAGCAGTGTTGCCTCTATAGCTCAGTGGCAGAGCACTGGTCTCGTAAACCAGGGGTCGTGAGTTCGAATCTCACTGGAGGCAGTTTTTTTTTTTTTTTTTTTTCATTTTTATTTTCGACACTCTGTTCTTCAAACAAAGAAACTAAAGACTAAACAAACTAAAAAGAAGGGGAAACGATACTTTATTTACAGATTGGAGAATTTTTGTTATGCTTTGAGAAAAAGAAGTCGTTGAGCAGTTGTTGTTGCACAAAAGGAAAATTAAATGGCCCAGGTAGTAAGAATTCTCGCTTAGACGTGAACGAACCCTCAAGCAAGCAACTCCATATAGGTTGAAAACCCACTCAAAAATGTCTCATTTTCAGTTTTCATGCCCCCAAAAGTCCAAATTCCAAATTGATTTCGCTTTGCTTGTAGAAATGCTGCAAAATGAGACTTTTTTGATAGATTTTCAAACACTATGAAGCAACCCAAGTTTTCTTTTTCATTGATTGCCAACGTCAAAGTGTAAAAGGTGAGGAGCTGAAGGTGTCCCACTCAACCTGCACTCGGCAGGAACAGGTTTGATAAGACTCTTGGAGTAGTTATATGAAAAATTCAAGCTCATAAAAATGATTATTTCTGAAGCGGGGGAGTAGGATATAAGGTACTTCATTATCTTTTATTGATATCGAGATTCTAAATGGCAAAAGATAACTTTTAATCAGCGTTCTTAAATGAGGGGCTGAGGAGCTAAAACCTCTAGGCCTTGAAGCTCATTGTTCTGGTTTTTGTTATTTCTTCCTTCACAAGACTTCACCTTGGAGTTTTCACTCTGTCACGATTGACGAGAGATCTTTTATAACTACATTTCTTCTCTCTATCTCTGCTGCTAAAAAATATTGTATGATGAGTCACAAAGCAAAGGTAGCTTCAAAAACACTTGAAAGACTTTCCACATTATGTATGACCTCAATATATGTTTTTTGTGTCATTTGATAGCAATAATGCGACGTTTTAGTAGTAAAGGGAGGACAAAGTTGTACCCTATTTATGGGATTTGTAGGTTTTGATTTCAACATGGCCGAACAGTCAAACTCGTTTGAAGGTTACGAAAGCCTTTTTTCTTTTTGTGCAAACAATAGAACTTTAAATTGGATCGTTTTGTTGTCTTGAACTCAATGGATATTTTGGGATTTTTTTTTTTTTTTGACGTCATAAAAACGAATCTTGATTTCATCATTTCTGCCACGTTGAACGGGAACGTTTTGAACAAAAACAAGGAACGACTTTGATGACTAAGAATGAAGGGGAGTTACAGTCTATGCGAACTTATCTGATTATAAAAGTGGTTGAACTTTTTTTTAATCTTTTTTTTTTTTTTTTTTTTTTAAGGTCAACGTTTTTTTTTTTTTTTTCGAAATCAAAAAACTTTTTTTTAATCTTTTTTTTTTTTTTTTTTTTTTGTTAAGGTCAACGTTTTCTTTCTTTTTTTCGAAATCAAAGATCTAGATTTTTTTACGACGTTAGGTCTTCGACCTCATTTTGCCACTACACTGTTATTGCGACTTTTATTGCTATCACTCTCCAGACTCCCAACTCATATGACTCAAGAAAAATGCTTACTGGGATAAAAACGAGTAAAACTCCCCCCTCCTCTGCTGATCCAATCGCCTTCAATCTCGTTTTAAAAGAAAATTGGTCAAGAATGAAAACATTGTTGTGGGGGCCGCAGCAGCTGCTATAGACTTTTACAAACTGTGTTTGAAAATGGCTAAAAAATGTCTCATATGCAGCAAGTAAAACTTGGTATTTTTTAAAGAAACTCTCAATTTCACGAAAAATTCGTGAAATTGAAGGAAGATCTGCACTACTTAGCCAGAATGTAAACAAACTGTCATGACTTTTTTGCCTTTTTTTCTTTTGATAGATTTTTTGCTAAATCCCTATTTAAAACACGAAGTATGAGACTTTTTAAAAGAGTTTGTATACACTGTGTCGCAGCATATTGTAGAAACGTGGGCTTGACTTGAATGAGGAGGGAGGCTTGAGTTGTGCTCTTTGAGTTACGAAAACAACCTTTTAACCCATTTGAAAATCTACATTTACTACAGGGTGTTGCAATATTTCCAAAAGTATAAAGTCTCAATACATCTCAAATTCAAAAGTTGTCTAAGCATCATCATATCATAATCAGACATGACGAAATAACCTTCAGTTTTCAGATGTTTTGAACGTTTTGAACACTTGCAAAAAATACGACTTTGACAGGTGGTGTCAGAATTACAAACACAAATCTGCAATTTGAACCCTAAGAAGATACAAATTCTGCCAGAACTAGATGATAAATCCTATGTATACAGGAAGTTGCAGAAGGTTTGCATCAGCATCTTCGTTATTATTTTTCCAAAAACTCGTTCCTCTTCCCCTCTTTGATTTTGTTTGTAGTAGTACGCAACATCACATAAAAACTCGACTCTAGAATATTTTTGAGCAAGAAATAGATGCTCTCAGCATTGCTCTGTTAGTAGAGAAAACTAGGAAAGGAAAAAACATTCTTGCATTTTAGTGTCTTCTGCATCGAAAATGAGATAGAGAGTGAGTAGCAGCATCAACAAAACTGCATCATTCCGCCCCTTCTACTACAGGGTGACCCAACAAGTTTTGTAGTAGTAAAGTTCTGGATTCTAACAGTATTTGTACTGTATTTGTTGACTTTTCAGAATAAGTAGGACGTAACCAAAGCTCGAACCGCCTCCGCGCGTGTTTCTCTCCTGATGCGGACACTTTTCGATCGATTAGTGTCTGTCATGGAAGAAGCAGAGACTAGGAGAACTAGGGATATAGAGAAGAAGACAGTAGAGCTGTAAGCAGACTGCTAGGCTACTACTTCTATGACACGAGAAAGCTACTACTGAAGTAAACATTGTACACTATAATACGTTTACGTAAAGCAAAATATCGATTCCTTATATCTAAAGAATCCCGAAAAAAGAATCATCCTTTATCAACGTGCATTTCTCATCACATGCAACGTTGCTTTTATATGTTTTCTGCGTTTGATAAATATTGTATAGCCTGTAGACCAAATAAAAACAAAGCAAAAAGGATTACAAAATCAATTCTTATCTTTTTTTGGCTAAAATAAAAATAGACTTTGATTTATTGTATTGTGCATCAGAAAAAGTTGATTTTGACAAAACCTCTTTTTGAACTTTTTCATATCTGTAAAATTCAACCCACACTAATCTGTACAAAGTAAGTCACCCTAATAAGTGGTTTTCGGTGGTTTTTCATGACAAAAATCCAGATTTGGATCATAAATGCACCTTTTCTACCTTTTTGGACAAAATATGGACTACTTTTGGCATAGTATGTAATTATGACAAATATGGAATATGTTGCGCAATGGCTACCCTTACTTTATCGCATCTGACTCATTGTTGAAAGAGTTAATCTCACTTAGAAGTAGCTAGCCCCGCTTGATAAGAAGCATTCGAAAGATTAAAGCGGCCTCTAGAGAGCAATTTCAAATCTTTGCAGTGCTGACCCAGATTGTTCTAAAACAAAACAAAGAAGCATAATTGGATACATGCTTTTTACTACGCTTCACCACAACTACGTTTATATTTATACTACGCAGCGTTTTTACTTTTTTAGCCTATTTTTTTTATAAACATTACAAATGATAACTCCTCGAGCTACAGACCAAAAGTTTCTCAATGACCTTCAGAATTCAAGGGAGGCAGGGAGGAAGCAAAGCCCCTGCGCATGCAGCAAGAAGGCAAAAAGTCCCTCTTTATATTGACTCTAGCAGATAAAAACGACGACACTTCTTCTTGGCTAAGAATTCGTAAGGATTGGCGCATTTTTTCTCTACAGTGCATTTCGCAGAAGTGACGCAGAGCGCAGCTTTAGTTAGCAAGCACCTTGATGGCCTTGAAAAAAAGTTTTTTTTTCGCGTTTATTATTGTTTATTCCTACTCTAGTATACCTATACACTACCTCTTTGACGAATCCATTGCAAAGTCAAGGCCACTACTGTGATTTCCTGTTTCTCTCGGTGTTCAAAGGTCAAAGTTTTGTTGTTGATGAATTCAAAGCATGATCATCATAGCATCACTTTCCTTAATCCTTGATGATGGACAATTTTTGTATAGAGTAGGTAGAGGAGTTCTATACACGTTTTCATGTGATTGTGTTGACATTTAGAATAGCAAAATTCAAACAGGTTTATTGCTTTGAAGTCCCAAGTGATTCGAATTCATGCCTAGATGACGTGCAGTAATGAACATACCTGTTCAATATTAGAATTTATGAAGGCACTTTTTATGAGAAGAAAATTATTAAACTTCCTTTTTAAAATCCTCATTCATGAATCAAGTGAATTTTGTTTAGCCTTTGCAGAAAAGGAAATTAGTAAGGAAGATGGAGTAAAGGAAAAGGTCATGTTTGGAGAAGAGACATCAAGCCAGTCTGTTTTCTATTTTATTCCCATAAATGAATGAAAAGTTTCCATTTGGATTAATGAACGAGACTTAAAAGGCTTTAAGTGCATGACCGTGAGATTTGAGACTTTTCGAGTCGAGACTTATTGAAACTTTTCGAGACTTTCAAACCTCAAAAACTTCATGAATTTGATGAAGTATTTCATGGAAAATATGAAATTAGCTGAATCATATTATTTATGAAATTCATAATATTTATGAAAATTTTATTATTTATGAAATTCATATTATTTATGAAATTGAAATTCATATCATTTATGAAATTGAAGTTCATATTATTTATGAAATGGAAATTCATATTATTTATGAAATTGAAATTCATATTATTTATGAAATTCATAATATTTATGAATCTTATATGGATTAGTATAAATACAGCAGCACCATTTTATTGAGGATCAGTCGTAAGCCAAACCTCAAAGAAGCCACTGGTAAGAATTCACATAATTTTCAAGAAATCATGGGCAAGAGAAGGTACAATGATGACAAAGAAGATCCCGGGACCTGTGGCTTTTGTAAGAAGAGCTTTGAGACTCTTTCTAAGTTTCTAAGGCATGTTTCTCATAGCAAACTGTGCTTAGAAGACTATGATCCCGATGTCATAGAGAGCATGAAGGTAAAGTCCAGGCTGAAGTCTAAGCGAAAATGGTGCCATAAGAATTCTAACACCAAGGAAAAGAAAGTGAAGAAGAGTCCTATCAAAGAAATGCAGGGCAAGGAAAAATGGTATGCTTCCAACAAAATGAAACAATCTGATGGAGGACGAGGTTTTTACAAACTATTTGAAGGAATCTTTGATGAGTGTGAAAAGATTGTAAAGTCAGAATTGGTAAAGCATTATAACTCAAGCTCAATTTTGAAGGAATTGGCATTCAATGACACCATGGAGCTGTTTTTTGGGGAGAAATTTGAAGATACCTACCACCAATTGACACATGAGTACCCTTTTGAAGAACCTGATTTTGTCTTGGACAAAGCTTTTGAAAAGTTACAATCAAAATTCGAACAATTCGCCAGACAAACTTATAGGACCGTGCGAGAGAATCTCTCACGGTCAAAAACTTCTTTTATTTTTATAGAACAGGTAGGTTTTAGTAGTGAACTACTTTTGCATGATTAAGTTTTCGAAATGCAATTTTGGCTTGAAGCCACACAACTTTTGTAGTGCTTAGAAGCATATAGAGTGTATTTTTTCGTCATAACCACATTATGATGGTCGTTGTTCCTCGCTCCTCGGTGGTTGTGACTAAATAATGTGTGACATACATAAACTATTGTGTTGCCTGACCTAAATGAATGTTAATCTAAGTGGCCATGGCAGTAAGATAGAGACAAAAGATAATTGCAAATGCACAATGCCTACATAGTCTTACACAAGTTCCAACAACAATAGTTGATATGTCCTCAAAAGCTTGGAAACTAGAAACCATAAAAGAAAACACACTAATGCTAAAACTCTATTTTATTTTGGTCGAAAAATTCAATTTTGATTTAACTTTACTTATAGACATACCTATTTGAATTTTAGCGCTCAAATTGGAAGACATTCTTGAATATCTAAGCCAAAATCCATCAGAAAATTAAATTTTCGTGCCCAAAACACTGAAAAGGCCAATTTTGACAAATTTCCGGGCGAAAATTCGAAATTCTTTAATGATTTTGGGCATTAGAATTTAAAATCTTCCGTCAAATTGGGTTCAAAAAATCTAATTCACTACTCAATAAGTTTTTCTCAAAGTTGAATTTTTGGACCAAAAATGGAGGTTTGATACAGTGTGTAGAACAGAAGCATAACCTCCTACTATTCGTATTCAGTAATTATTCCATCTTCAATTCTGTTATAGAATGAGCGAGCGAAGCGAGCCCTTTTATTCATTCTCTTCTTGTAACAAAACGTGACTTGTGTTCCAAAACAGGTGTTATATTAGAAGCTACTCTAGAGTTGAAAAAGTCGCAGAGTTCTACCTGATTTGAAACAGTAAACTCTCTCTACTAAAGTTGTTCAAATTCTCCAGCATGACTACTGAAGAACTGAGGCTTGTTCAAGAATGATATCCGCAGAACACAAGCTCTGTCGAGTTCGACCCTCCTCCTACACATACTTCTATTATATGCGAGTTCTCGTGAGACATACGTCATGCTAATTCACACGTTATCAACGATTCAATCCTTTTCCAAAACTAAACTTTTTTACTTAGTTCACCACCCAGTAGAGGTAGTTTTAAAAAGAGGAACAATGGGGCAACCTTGCAAACTTGCCTTATTTGGAATCGCAACGTTATGGACGATATGCACCAATTGATTAGAGAATTAAAGTGGTCATAAATGCTTTGAATTTGAAAAATGATCATGCATCTCACAAATGCAAAGAATATATACAACTGTGTGCTGCCTCCTCGTGAAATGCATTATACAAAAGAGCGACTAATAGTATGTAGCAGAGCACCTTTTGTAACACAAAATACTTCTTGTCAGAAGGCAGTAATTGCTTTCTCTTTTTTTTTTTTGTTGTTGTGAAAAGAAAGATCTAAATATCGTGTCTCTCCTATGTTTCCAAAAAGGTTTTTTTTTCTTTAGACTTCGATTTGATTTGTTCGGATTGTTCACACTTTGATAGGTTTTTCACGCTGTGCGCAATCGCACGCGCAACGCTGAGCAAATCGTGTCTTTTTAGAAAACCACAGTTTTTTGTTTCTTCCGTCACCACGAAGTATCAAAAAGGCTCGTTAACACGAAAGAGAAGATTTAGTAGAGCTTTACCAGAGAATTTCCAGATTTCGTACTTTGTCCCCTTTTCTAGGAAGAGAAGAAGCGTCAAGAATGGGCCGAGTTAGAGGAGCATGAGTTGTCGGAAACAGAAATGGTGTCATTGAGAAAGCTCATGCGCAGAGTTCAAAGTTATTTCATGACTTGAAATTTATTTCAACTAGACCTTTTTTTGATGGTTTTTCATCGATACATGAGTGAATTTTATGTATGTAGTTTTTGTGAGGTTTGTCAGATGCATATAATACGGAGGAGGAGGATAAGAGATAAAGAGAAAATTGTACTGTACTACACCCTTTTAATGATAAAATGAAAGGTTTTCAATATTTTTTTGTAGTTTTTTTTTCAGTTTTAAGTCTTCTAGAGTGTAGCATATGTAGTACACAGTTTTTGATTTTTTCTTTTTTTAACTATTGATTTTTTTTCGCAAGAGAGAGATAAGAGACAAAAACAAACAAACAAACAAATAAACCTAATTTTGGCTTGACTGTATGAATATAGTAACTCTAGAATTATCTGTACAAACATCCGATCTCCTCATTGTAATTTTGTCTTCATCTTGTTTGTTCTTTTAAACATCCATTTCTACCATAGAAACTAAGAATGCTGTATCTCGAAAACAAGAAAAAGAAGGGCAAAAGAAAAAATGATGAGCAGCTCACGAGCAGCAGCTGCTAGTTTGCTACGTTACGACTGCTGAGTAGTAGGATTGAGAGTAGCTGGAGCTAGAAGAAGCTGCTGCTTAAACTGCTTCTATACTAGCGCTAGCGCTGCTTAGGTTGGGTAGCTATATTACAGAGAGTGCGCTTTGAAGCAGCAGCTGTAGCTGTGGCTTGAATTTCTGCTGTTCGACTGCAACTCTTCAATCAACTCTGCTATGGATTCGTCTTCTTCAATGATTTCTTCTCGGCTACAAGGGGTAGATCTTGTTGACTGGTGTGTACGGATGCACTAAAGTCCCACCTCGCAAGCACTGCAGAGGGGTATTGGGGGTGGGGTACGTGAGGTTTCGTCGTCCTCCGAGTCGTAGAAAGTCTTGTTGCTGCTTGAATGGGCAACATAAAGTCCCTTCTGCAGTCTTTTCACAGCCTCTTTGATGAGGCTCCCATCCGTAATCAACTCCTGGAGCATTTGGAAAGGATCCTCGGGGTCTTGCTCTGAAGCCTTTTCGGTGTTCATGCAAGTGGAGGGGTATCGGCGTCTCTGGTGGTTCCATTTTCGTAATTGCGAGACGGTGCTCGAGACCCCAGACGCACCTTTGGGGCTTGAACTTAGGGTGGTATCACAGGCGCGAGAGGAGGGGGGCACCGCGTAGGGCGAACTGCGGTGCACCCCTCTCCGATGATGGAAGCTGGACTTTAACTTATATCCGGCACCCGGCCCACTGCCGGTTTTTTCCCGGTGAGCCTGAGCTGACAATTCAGCGAATTCGGCCGATGCGGCCGCCGCGGCCGCCACCCCTAATTTGAGGTTTTCCCGTATCTCTTGCACTAAATGGTCCATATTTTCTGGATTAATTTCGCTACTAGCGGACTTCAATGGGCCTTGAGTCGTGGAAGTGGTAGAGGGCATTATCTTAGGGCTCAACTGCCACAAAATGAGTCACTAGTAGTAGTAGTTTTTCAAGTGTATTTCCAAGGGACGAGGGAATTCGAGTTCAGAATCACAGATTCCAGTTTCTTCAACTTTGCTATTTCGACTCTGTAGCAATTGTAGGTCTGACACGTTCGCCTCTCCCTTGGCAAGTGAACCTCTCACTTCGCCTAGCTCCCAACGAGCCAGGGCCTACTTTAATGCCGAGCCATGCCGTAGCAGAAGGAGCGCGCTCGCACAAACAAATCTCAGCTGATTGCGTCTATGAGGGAGTGCGCGCAGGGCGGCAGGGGCCAACAAAACGTCCTCATTTTCCAATGAGAGATGACAAAGAAAATAGTTCCTTTTCTCACGCCATTTTGAAAGGTGAAATGGCGGGTTTTCGAGTTGAATTTGCCTTTAAAAGATGCTTGAAGGAGCAAACAAATCGAAGATGGATTTCATTTCATCTTAAAATTCGGTTTGGGTCCATTTAGAGTGAACAAAGAAGCGACTGTGCACAGTCGATAAAAATAAACCGTTTTTGCAGCCTGCCTGGGTTACTGGGTCCCGCAATCCTCGGGCGTCAATAGAAAGTCGCGTACAATTTCAATATGCGTCAACGATCAAAACTTTTCTTATGCCATTCAAAAATTAAAAATTGTAAATTAAAAAAATGTAACTTTCAAATAGGAATTTCACTTCTGTCTTCTTTTACTTAGGAAGAACATGATTGAGTGGGTTTGAGAAAGGCGAAAAATCATGAAATGTTCACGTGAATTTTGCCCTTTGGAGCTTCGATAACTTTAAACTCATGCATAACGTCTAAGGTTTTTGACTTTTGAACTTTTAGATTTTTGTATCACTCCATTTTGAGAAACAAAATTTAGTCTCGCTTTGCTCGTTCAACTGAAATCGCAAAGGTTTTGAGAGACACCTTTTCAAACTTTGCGTTCAAGATGACAATGAAATAAATGAGGTATGATGAGCAACTTTATTACTTTTTCTAGTGCTATATTTTTACAATAAGTAGTGATGGAGGTTTTAAAATTCTGAGCAACAAAAATTATACGAGTTTTACAACAAAGTGTTTGAGCTATCTTTTCATGTGTGTACGAGGAATTCATTTGTTGAGAGAGCTAATGTGCATTGTTTTCTTGTGATTTCATCCTCTGATTAGCAAGAAAAAAAGTATCCATCGGATGGAAAATAAAAAGCAATTTGCATCTTTTGCAGACTTGTTCATTTTTTACTTTGCAGACTTGTTCATTTTTTTTTCTTTGCAGACTTGTTCATTTTCTTTGCAGATTTGTTCATTTTCTTTGCAGACTTGTTCATTTTCATTTGCAGACTTGTTCAAATTGTGCAAATTACTCTAAAATCCAGTTTTCAAGCAATGTAATTATGCAAAGTATTTTAATCAAAATACATTTTGAATTGTATTGCGTTGCAAGAAAAGGGAAAGTGATGAAACTCATTTTCCAGCTTACAATTCAGAGGATGGTGTAAGTGTTCAAAAGATACAATAAAAAAGTTCGTAGTTTTTCAACAAAAAAACAGTTTACGATATGAGGCAAATATGTACACAAAAGAAATCATTTTGCTGAAGATCACAGTAGGTATATAAATTATCAAGATGATTATCTTCTTTTACTTCTCCTCGAAGAGTTTTGAGGCGTAGTACCATATCCTGAAGAAGTATTCGTCTCTTCGCAAAACGGTGGATTTTGTGTATGATTGAATGTCCGCATCCACATTTGCCTCTCGCATCCAAGAGGACAGCGTTTCAGTGGTACTGAAACTCAAGGAAGGCATCTCGTCGCGTTTTTCCTCGGCCTCTTCTTCATTGTAGTCTGTAAATAAATAAATTGTCCAATACATTCCATAACAAGTTCTCAATTTTTGAATAGCTTACCAGCTGGTCTGACTACTTTGAAGGGCTCTTCGTTTTCTAGTGGATCACTGAAGCCTACTTCGTTTCTGGCATAAATTCTCAAATGGTAGAGGTTGCCCTCCTGTAAATTGTAATAATCAAATTAGGTTACGTTTCACCAATTTTCAATATTTTGGCAAAAATACTCACAGCAAGCTCTTGAACTTTGAGCTTCTGGACGTCGGCAGCAACACGACCAACCTCCATCCACATGTGACGCTTGGCATCACGCACAGCCACTTTGTAACCCTCCAGTGGGGCTCCCCCGTCACTTTCAGGGGCTCCCCACTCGACCATAATGGAATGTGGGCCCAGAGCAACAATCTCCAGAGGAGCTGTGGGCTGAGTTGGTGGACCTGAAATGAAGTACATTTTGCATTGTACAGAAATGTATTCTAGAAAATAAGCTTACGAGCTGAAGTTCTCAGAGCCACTTTTTCGGTATTGTTGGGTTCGCTAGCGCCGACTTCATTTTCAGCACTGACTCGGAAATAGAATTCGGATTTTTCTTTGAGATTCTCAATGGTGTATTGAGTGACTGAGGGATCAACAGTTGCGGCTTTTTCCCACTTGTGTGTAGTGGAAATCCGCTTTTCAATGATGTAACCAGTCAATTCAACTCCTCCAGTATTGATTGGAGAACTCCAATTTAGAGTCACACTTTTAGATGTCACACCTGTGACGGATACAGAGGGGCTTCCGGGCAATCCCTTAGCTGAGGCTTTGACCTCAGGTCTAGTCACAGTTTCTTCCATCTTCAATGCTTGACTTAGACCAACTGAATTCTTGGCGCTGATTCTGAAGTTGTATGAGCTGTTCTTTTTCAAGCCCTTGATTTCTAGATGGGTAATGTTGGAAGTGGTGGTACCTACTTGTTTCCAAGACTTTTTACCCACTTCCCGACGTTCCACTACGTATTCTGTAATAGAGGCTCCTCCATCAGATTCAGAAGCGTTCCATTTGAGAACCATGGTATTGTCATCTCTCCATTCCACCTCAGCTGGACCTTTGGGAGGTGAAGGTTTGTCCTTGATACTGAGGCTGAAATCTGCAGAGACTTCTGACACATTGTTTGAGATCTTGACTGAATAGCTTCCGCAATCAATCTGTTCTACTTGTTTGATTGTCAATGTCACACATTTACGGGTGACTTTGATGCTAAGACGTTCTGATTCTGTCAATTCTTGGCTATTGAAAAGCCATTTGGCTGCGGGTTTGCTTCCATAAGTTTGCTTGAAATTGACACTGAATGTGATGTCTTGTCCTTTGATACCTACTTGCTCTTTGGTGGTTTCTTCAATTTCAATCTTTTCTTCCTGGGACTTGACTTCTAATTCAGTCTTGGAGGTCACATTCTCAGCTTGACAAGTGTACTCAGCTACATCCTCAATGGAAGCACCCTTGATGACAATTGAGTGTTTCCTGGATGCTTTGTCAACAATGGTGGTGATTTTCTCAGAGGCTTCAATGACTGAACCATCTCTGAACCATTTGACTTCAGCATCATCATTAGACAACTTGACTGACAATTCAATGTCTTGGCCAGTTTCACCTGAGGTAGTGTCTGGTAATTTTTCTACAAAATTGACTTTGGGTTCTTCTACAGTCAAGGTGGCAGTGCATTTTTCATTGCCAATGGTACATAGATATTCACCAGCATCAGATGTTTCAACAGTGTGAATCTCCAGTCTTTGGCACTTGCCATCGATTTTCATTTTGAACCTATCACTTTCTTTGATCTCAGTGCCATTTTTGTACCATTTGGTAACAGCATCTCCTTTGCTCAATTCAGTCTCAAAGACAATCACTTGTTCTCCTGCTGTCACAGTCATGTTGGAAATCTTTTTTGTGAAAGTGGCAGGCAATTCAACCACTGTCAACTCACAAGATGTTTCTTCATCTCCAACCACAGCTGAGTACTCTCCTTCAATGTGAACATTGGCATCCTTGATGATAAGGGAATGTTTCCTTCCAACTTTCTTGAACTCATATTGTTCATTGGCCTCCTTCTTGATCTGTTCTCCATCCTTGTACCACTTGACATCTGTCTCCTCAGCTGATGTTTCAACATTCATTTCAACTGTGCTCTTCTCTTTAGTCTCAATGTCTTCTAAGGGAGTGACAAACTCCACTTGTTGACCTTGGACGGTCAAGTTTGCTTTGGTTGTCACGCTACCTGAAGCATTGTCAGCTTTGACAGTGTAGTCTCCATCAAAAGTCTGGTCAACATTGTCAATGACCAAAGAGTAGATGTTGTCTTTTTCCATCACTTTGACACCACTGGAAGCCTGGATGACAGTTCCATTGTGAGCCCATTCAACCTTTGGAGTTGGGGTGCCAGTAATGACAGTTTCCAACTTGACAGAATCTCCAAGTTTGCAAACTGTAGGTGTCAATTGTTTGACAATGATTGGAGGTTCATTGACTGGAGAAGGAGCTTTTTCAGGTTTCAAAGTCACATTCAAAATCAGTGTATTGGTAGCTTCACCTTCCCTATTCTTGGCTGACACCTCATAGGTACCTTCGTCATTCTTTTCCACATTAGAAATTCTAACAATGCTACAATACATGTGCATGTCAGCCTGATTCTCAATGCTAACTCTGCTGGATTCTTGCAACAAAGTCTTATTGTGGAACCATTGAACCTCAGCCTCTGGAATGGCCACAAATCGACATTCCAATTCAGTAGATTGACCTTCCTCGCAAATCTTAGTTTGAGGTCTTTGAGCAAACGTAGGAGGAATTCCTTCAACAATGTCAGCCAATGAAGATTCTCTTGAAATGCTTCGTCGATCATGTTTTTCCAAAGCAGCGCTGCCATGTTCGGATATGGGATGTTCAACAATCAATTCGGCCGAAGACGAAGCAAAACCGACACAATTTTTGGCTACACATGTGAATGTACCTGCATCTTCAGGGAACACTTCTTTGATGACCAAAGTGGCTTTGTCATCATCGTAGTAGAAAATCTGGAAGTCTTGAGATGGCTTGATGATAGCAGTTTGCCTAAACCAGGTGATTTGAGGCCTTGGTGAACCTTCCACTTTGCAGACAAATTCAACAGTGCTTCCGTCAGCTGCAGACATGTTCTTGACACTTTCCAAGACTTTGGGAGCAAAAGAATTTTCACCATCTTTGGGTTTGTCAAAGACTGGCAACTTTTCAATCTTTTCTACCAACTTCTTTTGAACGTACATTGTATACGTTTGTTCATCTTTGAGGTATTGAGCTGGTACCCATCCGGATTCCTCAGTCAAATGTTTTCTGACATACCACCAATCTGCATTGTTCCATTCAAGGACATGAACCTTTTCACCTTCAACAAGATTCATAGCTTCTCCAGTCTCAGACACAAATGTGGCCAAGGCAAAAAAGACATCTCCTTCTTGAATGTTCAAGGCTTGAACACTCTCAGCTGGAAAACCATTGATAGATAAACTTTGGACATAATGAGTTAAAGCTTTTTGTTACCTGAAGGAGTCTCTCCAATGACTGCACTTGCTTGAGTTTCGGTTTGCTTGGCACTTGCCACAGCCATTTGGGGTACCTCGCTTATTCCAGCCTCCTTGGGAGCAACATCAAGGCTCTCCTTGATCTCTGATGAAACCTCGATTGCCTAGTTTGCAAAATCAAAAATTACCATTGTGTGAAACTCAACTCAAACTTTTAACATAGAATATTTCATAGAACTTAGTTCTATGATTTTACTGTTCATCATCAACATAGAATAGTACCTGTGCCATGTCCATCTCAGTGGATTGACAGACAATCCTAGCGTATTGCTTTTCAGCTTGTGCTTCTGTGAAGTCATCAAGATGTAGAGAAGAGATGATTTCATCACCTCTCTCTGGTTCTTTGATGGCCGTTGCCATGAAGGCCGTTAGACCTATCTGTGCCAAGCTTTTCTTACGACTTTCAACCTTAACTTCCTTTTCTTGCTCAGTAATTGCTTCTGATGGTGATGGAGTAGCCTCATCTTGTGCTATGATTTCCTCCACGTTCACAGTTTCCTTGCTAGATCTCTCCACTGCTGCTAGCAAGGCCATCTGAGATGTTTTTCTCTTGAGTGCAGGGAATTCGTTTGCCTCAAATGCAGTTTGAACCTCAGCAACAGTGCTACCTTTACGTAAACGCTCAGTAATTTGAGAAAGAGCCTCCACAGACTCCTTCATATCGGATTCCTTGGGAACATTTTTCTCCGCTGGGATGGAGGCAGGGACCTATTGAATCATTATTTACTTTTAATCTAAGGTGAATTTAAACCAAAGAAAGCCAAGCATGAAAAAATAGGTACATTACATAGTACATACTATGTACATAGGTAATTGAAGTTTGAGAATAAGTTAGGGATAGAAAATTGTAAAATCATGGGTTTAGAAAAGGACGAAAAAACACACAAAAGGAATAGAAAAGTGCATCAGGCATCATAGTCACATTTACCTCCTGAGTACTTTCTACTGTGATTCCACTAATGTCATGTAAATGTGGAACTTGGTGCTCTAAATCAATGCCAACTTTGTGAAATGTTATATCTGTGTCTTTATTTGTCTCCTTTGCTACCAATTCCACTGTTTCATGGTCTAATGTCAAGGCAGTTACCATTGGTTGTAATTCAGTACTTTTAGAGACTTGTTTGATATCCTGATTGGAAGGTTGGTTGGTAGATTTGTCTGCCTTGTATTCTGGGACTCTGGTCTCAGACAAAGTCACTGATAATGGTTGAATTTCAGTTGTTTCTTTAATCTGTTCTGTCTTTTTGTCTTCAGTGACAAAATTCAATGTTTCTTGAACTGCAACGTCCTGAAAACCTTCTTGTGTATCAAATGATGTCTGTCCAACTTTTGCCACTTGTCCCCTTACACCCTCTTGAGGTATTGTAGTTCCTTCACCAATAGATGTGGTTTGTGAAATGTTGAATGTGGAAGTGGATGTTTCAAATCCTATCTCTGCTGATGTGGTTTGATTACCAATGATGCCCTGAATGAAGAAATATTACTAAACATGCCCCAAAAGATAGGAAAAAAACCTAACAGTTCATGCCTGTACAATCCTTATCTACACACCTTTTTGTTGTTGAGGTTTTCTAATACCATTGGTTCCTCTTGTTCCATTAAAATATTCTCTTCAGTTTTTAAGGAGCCTTTTGCTTTTGAATTATCATCCATGTCTTTACTTGAGCCTAAAATTGTGACTTGTTCAATGTCTGCTTCAATACCTTTTTGTTTTAACTTTTTCCGTTTTGCTTGTTTAGGTTTCAAGTTGTATTTGACTTCATGTTGAATAGTTTCATCAGACTTGCTATCATGTCTTAATGATGCTTCAGAAAGTGGAATGATTGATTGGGTTTTTGGAGACTCTGATATGTAAGGACTTTCAGAAGATTGATGTTGTGTGATGTTTGACACTACTTCATGTTGTTCAACAAGTGATTTTGAAGCAGAAGCAAGACCTAATTGTTTATTCTGTTCAGTCATTGCTATGTCCTCTGTCAAAGTAGTTTGTATTTCACATGGTTGAGACATTTCCATGGCCTTAGAGGCCATTCCTTGCTCCTTTGATGTTTGGTTTATATTGGCAACAGTTTGTAGTTCTGGAACTACAGAGCATTCAGAAGGAAAGTTTTGTGTATTGACAAGGTTGATGATTGACTCTTCAAGTGGAATGTTGGTTGAGAGATTTTTAGTGTTTTGTTGTGGCTCTTGATTTATTTGAATAGTTGTTGAAAATTGTTCTTCAGCTGTGACTTCTGCTTGCCCTGTTGAGGTCAATGAAATATCAAGAGGTGTGGCTACTTCAGCCACTGTTTGAGTATCCGTTCGATGAATGGAATCTCTTTCTTCATTGCTGGCCTGAGCCACAACTATGCTACTCTTGTGTCTTGGTTCTGATTGTATAGCTTCTGTCAAAATTCGAGTATCAATTACAACTTGGCTACTTTCAAGTGAATTTGGTGTTGCAATTTGTGATGTAGTATGTGGTTTAGAAAGTGCTGCCACAGTTTCGTCAGAAACTATGTTAGTTTCTTCATGGCTAATTGAATGATCTTTTTGAATCGTAGGTTGTTTCTCAGAGCCAATTTCAGTTTGAAAAAGTTGATTTGAATCATCAATAGTGAGATTTTCAACCACATGTGCAGTTGATTCAATTACTTGAAAGTCATTCAAAGAATTTTCTGGAGGATGAACTTCAAGTTCTTCAGTATTGTATTCAGTCAAAGTTTCCTCTACTGATTTGTGGTCAGTTGTTTCTATGTTGACAGTGTTTGATTTTTCTCTTTTGGCTTCAATGTTTGTTTTCTGTTGAATATCTTCACAAACTGTGATCTCATCAGTTCTTGGAATAGAATGATCCCTTTTAGGCTTACCTTTAGTTGCCTTCTTCTTATGATGTGTTTTAGCCCACTCTACATTGACATTTTCTTCAACAGTTGAGGGTTGACTTTCCTGTTCAAAATTCATTTTTGCTGATGCTTTTGAAGTGCTTTGAAATACTGCTGTGCTACCAAGGTGCTCTATTTCTATATTTTGATGAGGTTGATTTGGATCAATCTTTGCAATAGGAAGTTGCTTTGATTCTATAGGTGCAACAACTTTTAATTGTTCTGTCATTACTGGAAGAGACACTTCAACACTTTCATCAGTTTTGTTTTTCTCCTCCAACTTCTTTGTAAGCTCTTCTTTTTTGACTTTGTTCGTCTCTAGAATTGTGGTGCTTAAAGAAGTATTGACATCATTAGTTTGAATTGCCTCTTGCTTGACAAGTCTGACTTCAACTTCCTGAAGATCTGGAGTTCCTAACTGTTCACCTAAGCTTTGCAATGTTTCTGATTGCCTTACAACAGTTGGCAGATTTGGAGCTTCTAATGAATCCACTGGTTCAAAAGAAGAAATAGAAACTTCAGACAACTTTGATACATTATCAACAGCTATGGTATCATTCAAAACTGTGGGATACTGATCTGGAGCAATCATTTCTGCCTGCTGGTTTTCAAGGCTTGATTCATTTCTGTGTGTTCCAGATATTCTGTTTTCATTAGTTGTAGCCACCTGCTTGTAATCATCATGTAAAGAAATAGCATCAATTTTCCTTGACTTTCCAGATTTTGTAACTTTGCTAGTTGCAACATCCAGTGGAATGTTGACTTCATTGGAGGTAGCTTGAAATGGCAAAATGACTTCAGATAGAGATTTTGGTGTGTCTTTTTCAGGAACTCCCTTTTCTCCATCTAAAGGTATTGGAACATCTACTAGCACTTCTGACATTGGTGAACTCTCACCTTCATTAGCTGTAGATGTTTGAGGAATGTGGTTGTTGTTTAAAGCATCTGATTGTTCTATGATAGGCTGACCTTCTCTCTCAATAGTATTTAGACTCTGCCTTTTAGGTTCAGACTTTGCTTCAGTGTAGTTATTGCTTTCAGATATGCTGGATGCATCTTCTACTTTATGACTAGCTACTACTTCAAAGCCTTCTGAAGAGTGCAATTCATGGAAAGGGGTCTCTTTGGGGATTTCAACACTTTTAAAATCTTCACATACTTCTCCCTTTGTAATTGAAGATTCATTTTTACCCAGAGATAGTGACCTCACAGATTTCTTCAACTCTTTTGAACTGCTTAATTTTGAGGAAGTATTTTTCAGCTTTGCCCTTCCTCTAGTGTCACTATCTAAAGAATTGCCCATTGCTTTGGCACTTTCAACTCTTGTAACTTGTTCTTGTTCTCTTGTCTGGGATGGCTGTCTTGTTGATTTCACCTTTGATGATTTGGATTTGTTTCTACTTGAAATGCTTTTAACTGTATCACCCCTTACAACCTCTTCTTGCAGCCGTGGTAATGACAGTTCTCTTGAATGTGAAGATTCTTGAAGCTTTGGTTGATCTTCTAATGGTTGTGTCTGATCAATTACAGCTCTTTGATGATCAATGCAAGGGATGGAGTTTTCTCTTGACCTAGTAGCTCGCTTAGGCACATCATTTGCTTCCTTGATACTCTCTACAGCTCCCAAATTACTAATTTGTTCATTTAGCGCTGCAAGATTAGGTTTGACCTTCAAATCTGCCTGATCAGCAACATAATCTTCCAGAGCCTTTTTCATCATAATTGCTTGTTCAGGTATAATTTCTTTGTTCATCATAGGAAAACTTTCATTCATTGAGATAATTGCATTATCTGAGGCAGCTTCAGAAAACTGTTCTTGGACTGCAAGTTCTGGAACTTTGGTCTCTTCTATGACCTTAGAAAAGTTTGGTTCATAATTTGCAGTACTTGCTTCTGGCTGTAATTTTGTTTTTTCTTCCAGTTTGTCCACACTCAAATACATCTGGGGTTCTTTCATAGAAACAGTCACATTTGATTCACTTTTCTCAGATGCAAATACCTTTTGTTTTTCATCACTTTTCAAGGGTTTGACACCATCTTCTACCATTACAACTTCACTTGAAGTTGTCTTGAAAGAGTCCATTTGGTTTTTTTCAGCATGTTCCTTTGGAGTATTTTCTATCTCCAAACAAGCAGACTCCTCAGATGTAATTGTTAAAGAACTTGTCATCTCTTCTTTTGGAAGCACAGTGTTGTCACTTGAATCTACAGTGTTTGCTCTGCTCTTTTCATTTACCAATGCTGGGCTTACCTCTTCCAAAGTTGATGTTGAAATCATAACTGATTCTGTTTCATCCATCAAAACATCTTTGCTACCAGGTAAAGTAGTGGAAAGTTCTGTGTTCTTGGTCACTTCATTTTCAGTTGTAACAGATACCTTGATAGGCTTCTCAACTTTCAAGTTTGAACAGAATTGACTTTCATACTTTGGAAGCTCTATAGATTTTTCCCCTTGGACTGAAGACAAATGTTTTGCTTCTTCTTGCTCATAGTGTGTCAAAGGAACTATATCCTTCTGAGATACTGCCAGAGTTGTGCTCTCAATGGGGACATGAATTTTGGTTGTTTCAATTTGTTTGCTATCAGATACAACAATAGCTGTCTTTCTATTCCTGTCATTTGATGATTTTGCAGTTTTACTGGATCCTTTTATCTCTTCAGAAAGATTTTTAGTGGACTCAAACTGCAAATTAGATGATGACTGTGCTGCTTCAAGAGCTTTTGACTCTTTAAGTACCACATGTTCTTTAGCATCATCATTTGTTTTCAGGGTTAAAACTGTTTCATTTGGAACTCTCAGGCTCACATCAGCAACAACATTAGGTAACTCAGCGGACTGGAAAGCAACTTCTTTCTCTGTTTCTTGCTTGTCAGGTAAAGGTTTCACAGTCTCCTCTTTTTCTTTTACCTTGAGTTCTTCAAGGAAAGTAACTTTCTTTCCTGCCTTTTCTATAGATGCTCTTTTGCCTTGAAAATGTTGAACTTGTTCAGACTTTGAGGCACTATTGTCTTCTTTTTCCATTTCCTTTGCCACTAGCTTGATGCTTTGCTTTGGACTAGAGTGAAACAGACTTGATTGTTGACTAGATTCATGATCTGACATATCCTTTTCAATATTAGTTGGTGCTGTCTGAAGTGACTCTTGTAGCTTTTCATTGAAATTCTTCAGTTCTTCTGCCATTGAAGATTCTTTTGCTTCAAAATTGGCCACATTTTGAGGCTTGGTCTTCTCTGTGAAAGATTTCTTTTTTGGAAGCAGGTTTATGGCATCCTAAATACACATTTGGAATAAAAAGTTTCATATCAGATTACATCCCATTTCAATAAGATATATATTCCTAACAAAACAGCTTTTAAGAAAAAAATGTAGAAGTTGAATCATGTTAGAATGTACCTGAACTTGAGTGATGTGTGTTACTGCTGAACCAATGTTCCTACTTTGCTCAATGTCCTCTTTCAGATCATTAGTACTATCCAAATTGACAGTGCTAAATTCCTCTGATCCCAAAAGAGTAGTTCTGTCATGTATTGTAGGGACTTCCCTTTTGTTGTCTAAAGATAAGGAAGTATTTGCATTGGAAGAAGAGGCCAAAGGTTCTTTGGATGATGAGCTTTCCTTTTCTTCACAATGTGTGACTTCTTGACTTTGTGTTTGAGTTTCCTGGACTTTCAAGGATAGTTTGTGGATTTCTTCATTGTTGAAGCTTGCCATGTTTTTCAATGTATCATAAGCTGTATAGGTCTTTGATTGGGCTTGAGAATCAGATGGTTCAACATTCAAAACTGGAGTTGCCTCATTTTTTGAATTTCCAGAAAAAGAAAATGCTGCTTCCTATTTAGAATTGAATTGAAATCAAATTAAAGAAAAAAAAACTCATGCATGAAAGTTGATTACTTGTGAACTCTGCAGTTTTTGAATAGAAGGGATATTCAAACCAATTATTTTCTCTGTTATTTTCTCCATTGTTGTGTTTTCTTTAAGCCATTCAAGAATTTGATTCTTTTCTACAATAGAAGTAAGTTGACTTTCCAAAGTTGAAGAGATTGCTTCAAGGATGATTGATTGCTTTGAAGAAAGAAGTCCTAATACAATTATTGGGACAACCATTTGGATGGTTTTGGGTTGATTTTCTTCTAAAATTGCTGAAGGTGAAAAGTTTTTGTTGTCTTCACAAAAATATTTTAACCCTTCCTGGCATAGACATTCCTCCATATTAGCATGTGACAAGACTAAGTCTGTTCCAATTCTGACAAATGTTTTCATGTTTGATATGTCCAATTTAGTAATTTCATTTGAAAATGTGTCAAATAAGCCCTAGTAAAAAGAAACCAATTTTAAAAAAGTAGATATACAGCCCATACTGCTGTGATTAGATTGAAAATTACCACCAATGTTTCTTGGGTTGTGTCATTTGTTTCCAGATCAATCATTTGCTTTGTAAATGCTGTCTCACTTGAGGCAAAAAAATCTTTCATAATTTTCTCATCACATGTATTTGTTTCCTCTGATATTAAAGCCTTCACGCATTCTTCAATGTTTTTAATAAAATTGAGTCTCCTAATACTTAGACTATCTTTTTGTAATGGTGCTTCTTCTGCATGACATTGATCAACCAAATGAGTCAAATCAACCATATTGTGGAGTAATTTAGCTGCATTTTCAACAAATGCTTCTTGCTTCCATTCAAAAGAAAGACTTGCAGCCTTAAAGTAATTTTCTATTAGGGTAAATGTGATTCAGACATCATACAAATTCACAAACCTGATTTAGTTCTACGATAGGAACAGTCAGCTTTGAGCACTCCTCCTTTGTTTCTCTAATAGGCTCATTTTTTACCAAGGTTGATTGAAACAAAACAGCCTGACTATTTTCATCCAATGGTACTGAAGTAGTTGGTGTTTGGACTTGAACTAATATATCTGGATTTGGTCTTTCATTTGACAATACTGATTGACCAACTGGTAATGTTGACTGTTCTGTTATTCTATGTTGTTTAACAGCAAGACTAAGTTTAGAAGAAGCTTTCTCAAAACACTCATGGATAGGTTCAGGATTGGTTTGGCAAGTTTGAAGAAATGAGATTGTTTCTTCCATGATGATTGAAATCAATGCTTTTGGATCTTGAGCATAAGCCTCACTTGTACCAACATTTTCATTTGTACAAATATCCAAACAATGAAATGCCTAAAATTGAAAGATTTACTTGTGAAAACTAAATAAATTGATTTTGACTCAATTTATTTACCATTGATCCTAATTGCTCCAAACTGTCATTTCCACTTATCATTTCGAGGCCATGTTGTAGTTTTTGTTGTTCATTTTTGGGTAAAAATATAGCATATTCTTGTGGATTGATAATGATTTGTAAAGCTCCTGTACCACTTTGCAATGCCTTGCAAATACCAAATCTTTCATCTTGTACATTCAGATTGGTTTCACAGCATTCAGATTTGCTAACTTCAGAACTTTCATATGGGTTGGTTAGATTCATTGTAACAAAAGAAGTCTCTAATGAATCCAAAGTATTGTTCAAATGTGAAAATAAAGTTGGAGTTGATTCTTCAGAAAACGTATTTTTGAGAAAGTGTAAGCAATCTACCAGGGCAACTGATTCAGCAGACATGTTTGTTTTCTTTTCATTTATGGAAAGAGTTTCCTGAAATAAAGTGTCCTTAGTACCTTAGTATCTTAGAGAAAGAACTGTTATGTAATAAGCTATACCAGTGGCATTTCTAATGAGTCTTCTCTGACATTTTGTAAAGGACCTTCATTTTGTTGTTTGAGCTTTTGAGCAATTTGTTTTGGAGCAGGTAAATCCTTAACCAATTGTGTAGATTGACATTTTTCCTATATGTAAAAAAAATTAAAAAGATCCAATGAACTGTCATGAAAATTCCTTGTAGTCCTCACCACAGTTTCTTGATGTGTTATTTCATTCTGAAGAGGAAGCTCATCATTGCGACTACTTTGGAAAGTTTCAGTACCCTTTACTTGTAAATGTTCATGTCCTTCCAAAACTGGTTGTTCTTCAATAGACTGTGTCTTAGCTTTGTGTTGTTGTTTTGAGACAAATGGTTGGCAAGATTTGTATCCTGTCTTTATGGACTGAATCACCTCAATCTTAAAGCAAAGTGAGTTAGTAGGGTTCAGCTGTTTCAAAAGCTTTTATCCTAAAATAAAGGGTGTGTTGCTTTGTCAATTTCAACTACATAAATAATTTTGTCCTAAAAAAGGCTGAAATTTTATTTTAATGAAAAATTGCTACCATCAATTCCATTTTGAAAATAAAAGATACATATCATCTCATGAATCATCATTTTGTCCTACCTTGTCCTTTTCAGTTCCTTCTGTAGCTTTCTTCATACCAGTATCAAGTTCATCAGCACTTGGAGCAGGAGCAGCAGCAGTTGGCATCTTTTTGGGAGCAGGAGCAGGTTTCTTTGGTGCTTCTTCAACTTTGGGAGCTTCAGCCTAAAAATGAGATTGATTGAATTTGGTTTTGCAATGATATTCCAGCAAATACAGTAAATGATAGAAGAAAATTGAATTGAAGTTTGTGAATGTTTTTACATTATAGTGGTAGATTGGTTTTATCAACACCTAGTCATGCTGCATTCTTTGTTTATAAACTTAGGGAAGAATTTTCACCTTGGTTGTAATGTTTTACAATCCATAGTGTACAAAGAAAGATGTAGATTTAGAAGTGATTTATGGTATTTTCTACTCTTGGATGCATACATTATTTTTGTGCTCTATACAATACCTGTTGAGCAACTTGGGTAGTGTCTATACTTTGTTCTTTAACATCTGAATGTGTAGATGTTTTAGGAGATTCTTGTGTAAAAGGAATGTAAGATTCTTCTTTATTTGTGTCTGTAATTTCCTCTTCCGCAGTTATTGCAACTTCATCTTTGTTTGATTTTTCAATGTTTTCTTCAACATTCATTCTTACTTTTTTCTTCTTCTTTTTAGGTAAGATGTTTGATTTTGTTTCTTGTTGATCATCTTGTGTTCTAACATCATCAATATTTTGAGCCTCTTTCTTCACTGCTTTTAATTGAACAGTTTCTTTTGACTCTTCTTGAGTTTCCTTTTCAGACTTTGGAGTAGGTTTCAGAGCAGGAGTCTCAATCTTCTTTTCTTCTTCTTTCTTTTGTTGAGGTTTAACTTTCTTCAAACTCACTTTTTCCTTTTTCTCTGGCTCTTTGGGAATTTCAGCCTTTTTGGAACCTGCTTTTCCCCAGGTTTTGGCTGGTTCAACAGGCTCTGTTTTTTCAGGACTTTGACATTCTTGAATGTCTGTTGTCATTTTGATTTCTTCTTTTACACCTTCCCATTCAGTTTCTAGTATATTTTTGGTTGTGACCTGTGAAGAACTTTGTTCTTCTTGTTTGTCTTTGGTTTTGTTGCTAATCTCAATTGGTTCTTCTCTCACTTCATCAGAATCAATCACAACTTTTTCATTTTCTTTTTCTTTAATTTCTTTCACTGTTGTATTGGTCACTTTGAGTGTATCATTATATTTCTCAACCTCCTGTTCAGGACCCATGACTTCTATTTTGACTTCTTCTCTTTCATTGATGACTTCTTGAATGCCTATTTTCTTGTCAGCAAAATTACTTTCTGTGTCATTTGCGGATTCTCCTTTTGCTTCAACAACTCTCTGGCTTTCATCTTTATCAGGGATGCTTTCTACTTGGACATAAGAAGCTTCTTTAGTCTCCATTGCTTTTTCATGAATTGCCTCCTTGTCTTCTTCTTCAATTCTTCCTTCCATGTCATCTTTCATTTTTGGAACTTGTGTTTTGACCACATTGTTGTCAATTTGAGTAGATTTTATGGATTCATCTTTTACCTAAAGGTTGTGTGTAATAGATGATTGTGTTTCATGTTTTCATTTACCAGCTTTATTTTTGACCAATAATGTTTCAATTTGGCATTGTTTTGATTACTTACCGCCAGTTTAGTTGTGCTTTGTGTGTCTTTTGGCTCAATTTGAGGATCTGTTTTAGAAGTTTCAACAACTGTTGGCTTCTTTAGAGAGCAAAAATTAGACTGTGTGTTTAAAAAATGTATACCAATTTTATTTTACCTGTTGAGCATCTTTTTGTTGTTCAATCTCCTCAGTTGTTTTAATGGGTTCTTTGTCATCTAATTTAACAGATTCAGATTCTTTCTTAATTTGAGGTTTATCCACCTGGGTTTGAGTTTTGGAATTATCATCTGGTTTAGTTGTAGAAGGAATATCTTCATGTTCTTTTTGTGAATGAACAGTTTTATCTGATGGTGTTTCAGCTATTATTGTAGCTTCTGATGTTATCTCTTCCTGTTTAGGTTTCAGTTTAGGTTCAATATCCTCAGTTTTGGGCATAGGTGTTTGATCTGCTTGTTTGATTTGTGGCTCTATTACCTTTTTGTCATTCTCAACCTTAGCCTAGAATATGTTGATTAAGCATTTTAAAAGCACACCTTTTTACAGCAATGTGATGTAAAGTCAAATGTATTCTGTGTACTTCTTTTAAAATTGCTTTGTTTGAAAATAATATTTGCAATTTTTAAAAAGGATGAAATCATGTTTTCAACTTTTTTGACAACAAATATAACTACAAAACTCTTTTACGAAAAAATTCTTACCTCTTTCTTCACTGCTTTCAATTGAACAGTTTCTTTCGACTCTTCTTGAGGTTCCTTTTCAGACTTTGGAGTAGGTTTCAAAGCGGGAGTCTCAACCTTTTTCTCTTCTTCTTTCTTAGGTTGAGGTTCTGTTTTCTTCAAGCTTACCTCTTCCTTTTTCTCTGGCTCCTTAGGAGGTTCAGCCGTTTTGGAACCAGCTTTGCCCCAAGTTTTAGCAGGTTTAGCAGGCTCTGGTTTTGCAGGTTCTGGTTTTTTCACAGCTGCAGGTTTTGGTTCAGGTTTCCTATGTTGGTAAGGAAGAAAAGTATGTGTAATAGTAGGAAATATTAAAAAAGAACTGCCAGTGATAAGTCATGCTTGAAATTGTGAGAGTGACATGAAGTTTGTTATAAAGCAGCAGGGAGAATCTTGAAAAATTAGTTCCCATAGAAGTTATTCTATACATTTTCAAACATCAAAATTATTCTGAGGGTTGAACAAAATGTTTTTAAGAGATTGTTCTTTTTAGTCAGTCAAGGTCATCATTGACTTACCAAAATGTAATTTGTTTGCATCTTTTTTTAAAATAATGACGCTCTAGTTTTTTTTTCTAAGGCAACACTTTTATTGCCATAACAATATTTTTCTCATACAATTCCATTTTATTTCACATTGAAGGCATGATTTGTCCATGGCAGCTCTTGTGGCAAAAGTTCTGTTTGTTTAATATTTTGACATTTTGAAGTTGGATACATTTTAAAAAGTATTGTCTGTCATGATCTGATTTATGAGATAAAACATTTATGGTTCACATCTTACTTTGGTACACTGGTCTTTTTGGCAGCCTTGGATTCTTCAGATTTGACCAACTTTGTGATCTTTTCTTTTTCAGCTCCAGGCTCTAAAAAGATGGAAGATAAAGGTTTGGATTGCCAGACCCTGTGGATTAAAGAAGAATCATAGCTGAGTTTCACTTACTGCTAACTGTCAATGAAGATCTCGTTCTATCAGATCCAAGTGGATTCTTGATTTTAACTGTGAAGTAGCCACTCATGTCCATTGCACATTCAGCAATGGTCAAAGATGTTTTGCCACCCTTGACTTTGATTTGCATCTCTTTGCTATTTTCAAGCACTTTTCCGTCCTTTTCCCAGACAACATCCGGTGGTGGATTACCAGCAAATGCGCATTCAAATTTGGCCTTTTGGCCTTCTTTCACACGCAAATCTTTGATTTCTGAGGTGAACTTAGCTGAACAAGTTTGCTCTGAAAAATAAACATGATCATTATTTCAATGCTCACAAACACATAAGTAGAAACAGCTTACCATCAAGTTTCTTTTGGATTTCCTCCATTCTTGTGACCCATTCAGGTTTCCTATACTCCTTGGAATTGACATAGTCACCTGTTGAATGAATCATGCATAATAAAGTACATTTCCTACTACAAGGCTTGGTGGAAGATGAAGGTACACATTTTCGGCATATAATGTGATGAGTGTATTTTCATAGTGTTATAAAATGTGAGTAACGAAACATTAAATTAGACATTGTTAATATCATTCCTTTGATTAGGTAGGTAGGTATATTCTTCATCTTCATTCCACTAGACAATTGACTGAACACTTGGCCTCTCCTCCAGCAGTTTTCATGATGCATTCATACAGCCCAGAATGCTTTGGTTCAGCATTAGCTATTGTCAGAGTTGCTATGTCATTTGAAAAGCTGATGGCCACCCCTTCTTGGTTAGACTCTGTTAAAGGTTTTCCATTATGAGTAAAGGTAAGGTCAGATTTTGATCCATCAACGAATTGAATGTCTATTCGAATCTTGTCATTCTTTGTAACATGCATGGTTCTTGATGAAGTAATGCTAGAGCTGCTCTGCTTTTGTTCGACAATCGAACTTGATGACTTCTGTTGTGACATTGTTGAAGATTGCATTAAAGTAGTAGAAGAACTCTTTTGCTCAGAGCTATGCATTTCAACAACAGTTTTCTTTTCCATGATTGTGAGATTGGTGCTTGACTTTGTTGCTCCTGCCGGATTTTCCAGAATACATGTGAAAATTCCAGAATCGTCAAGGCATGTATTATTGATGATCAGTGTTGATGAATTGTCTTCAGAGTCATCAATAGTGAAATCATCTCCACTCTTGAGTGGAAATGTATACCTCATCCATTTGACAACAGGTCTTGGACTTGCTTCAAACTCCACCTTAAAAATTGCTTTCTGGTTCTCTTCTGCACACACTGGTTCTAATGGTTTTGTAAAGATGGGGGCAATGAAATTGTTCTACAGAAAGAAAAGAGATATGTTAGTAAAATTAAACAAGCATGCAAATGAAGAAGTCTTCTTACAGATATCATTCTTTGCTCTTTCTGGGTTGATGACATTGAAATGACTTTTTCTTTCCGGGCCATCTTTTGCCATTCAAGAACCTCAGAGGAGTAATTTGATGAACTACTCTCCTTCATCTCTTGAGAATGTTGGTGCATTTCAATGACTTGTTTCTGAGTTGATGATTTCTTCTGTTCCATTTGAGTCTTGGATTGAGAAGACTGTTGTGATTGTTTTTTCTCAGATTTGGTTGTGGATTCCTCATAGAATGCTGTTAAAAAACAAAATCAAATGAAGGATGGGGTTGATGAGAACAAAAAAGATCAAAGATAGAATAGAGAACCATCCAATAAAGCAACATGAATGTAGTAACGTTGGAAAAATATGTGTCCTTACAGCTTGGATGCTTTCTTCATGAAACATTGAAAAAGATGCACGTGCTAATCCCATCACTTGCAAATCCATTACTTTCATGCATCATAGAAGAAATGTGAGAACATTAGAAAGAGTGAACAGAAGGCAACAACAACATTCAACATCAAAACAACATCAACAAACCAAAACTACTTTCTCACCTGTACATGTTTCTTCTTCAATAATCATCTTGATATACTATTTTCTCAGTTATGGGTTATAAATATCTGTGTGTGTCAAATATACTCAAAACTGCATGTGCATCTTCCACCAATATTATCTATGATCAAATTTTACAAGGTGAGCAAAATAAAGCAAGTGTGAGAGAAGAAAAGCAACAGAAATTGTATTTGCAAAAGTGAGAAGAGAGAAAAAAGTCAGTAAGATGATGGAGGGCAACTTTGCTAATTTAGAAGAATAGTATCTCATCTCACAGGTGCTTGTGCCCAACTTTTGAATTGCAACTTACGTTTGACGTTGTGCTTGAGTACTGCTCTGTAGTCATCTTGACGTGGGTTAACTGCCAAAGTTGTTGCTGAATAAGCTTCACCACAAGAGTTACGAGCAATGACTTCGACTTTGCCTCCATCAATGTCTCTGCATTTGGGAATATCAAAGTGCCACATTCCATCATAAACCAGCTTGTGTTTGCTTCCCTACAATTTTAATGAATGAAATTGATAAGTTTTGAACCTCCTTTGAACTTTTTACAAATAAACTTACATTGATGACAGTATGTCCATTCAAAAGCCACATGACTCTAGGCTTAGGATGTCCAGTCACTCTGCAGCAGAATCTGGCAACTTCGCCTTCACAAACCTCTTGAGGTTCAGGCTTTGTTACAAAGCATGGCTTGAACCTCTCAGTTTCGGTGTCAACCATGTCAGGTGCTCTCTGCCATCCAGATTCCATTTTCCTGATTTGTTCAATACTGGCCATTCCTCTTGGCAATTGAGACTCATAGATAATTCCAGGCTTTCCTGATGTTTTGATGATTCCTCTGGTCTCATCCATGCCAAATGCATTGGTAGCTCGGCAGAGATACTCTCCAGAGTCTTCTGGATAGACCCATCCAAAGTTCATGGCAACATAGCCAAAGTCATAGATGGGAGTGAACCTATTCTTGAAAGGTAGAGCTTTACCATTGAAAAACCATTCCACTTTCATGTTAGGGTCTCCAACAGGAGCCAATTGACATTCAAACTTGGTAGCTTGCATCTCAACCAAATCGGTTACACTTTGGATTTGTGTGACAAACCTTGGAGGTTGCCTCTTTTCAATGTCATAGACGTCATCTTCAGTAAGCATGATATCTTGAGCATACTTCTTCATTGAAGCCTCCATTTGCATCAAGTATTCTGATTTCTTCATACCCTTAGGTACTTGGTTTTCAAGTTGGATAGCTGGAAGTTCTTTGCAGACCAACTTACACTTGGTAATGTCTTCTCCTAGGTCATTTTTAGCTTTGCAAACATACTCTCCTTCATCTTCTGGATAAGTGTACAAGATGTCAAGAGCCACATAACCAAACTCATAGGTGATCCTGAACCTTGAACCAAATTGCAATTCCTTCTCTTTGTGAAACCAAGAGACTTGAAGCTTGGGATCATGCTTAGGTTCAACCCTGCAGCTGAAATGAACAGGTTCACCTTCAGCCACAGCTCTGGATTGAAGTTGGGTGATGAATTTAGGTGCAGTGATCTCAGCTTCATCTTCAACACCTCTCAACTCAGTTTTGCCCTTTTCAAGATCTTTAAGCTTAGACAAACTCATGCCTGAAGGCAACTGAGAGTCCAAATTGATGTCTTGCTTGCTTGAACAGTTCAAGGTGGCAGTAGTTTCAGCTGTTCCATACCTATTGATAGCTCGGCAAGTATATCTACCAGAGTCTCTCTTGAAGGTCCAATCAATGTCAAGAACAACAAATCCAAAGTCACTGATGGTATGAATACGTGAACCGATTTGGATAGGTTGGTCATTGTGGAACCATTCAACTCGCATAGATCCATCACCAATGGGTTCAACACGGCAATCAAAGTGAGCGGGTTGACCCTCAGCACAGTTGACATCTCTGATCTTGCTGACAAAGACTGGTGGCCTTGCATCCACTTCATCAGACATGAACTCATGGTCCCTTCTGTACTTGTTTTCTTCAAGCCTATTGATGGAGTCAGTGCCAGTCTTGAAGCTTCTAGGCAACTGGGGATCAGTGATGATGCTTTGTTTACCCTTGACTTGAACATTGCAAGCAACTGAAGCTTCACCATGCTTGTTAACAGCCTTGCAGGTGTAGTTGCCAGAATCTCTTGTCATCACACTGGCAACTTCCAAGATGACAAAACCAAAATCATTGATGGTCTTAATCCTTGAACCAGCAGACAATTGTTTACCATTGTGGAACCATTCAACACGCATTGAAGGATCATTGATTGGAGTCAATCGAGTTTCAAAGTGAGCCAAGGTATTTTCGGCTAAGAGCAAGTCTTCCAAGGAGCTCAAAAATTCTGGAGGAGCATCAGCATCTTCAGATGGTTGTTCGAATGCTCTGCGGTTGCCAAGACCTTCAAGGTTAGCAATCTTGTCCATGGCACCCTCCATTCCTCTGGGCAATTGAGAGTCCATGATCAGACCTCTCTTTCCTGAACATTTCAATGTAGCAGTTGTCACTGCTTCTCCAAGGGCATTCTTGGCTTTGCAGGTGTACTCTCCAGAGTCTTCTGGATAGACTGGTGAAATTTCCAAGATGACAAATCCAAAATCACAGAAAGTACGGATGCGTGATCCAGCCTTGAGAGCTTTGCCATTCCAATACCATTCAATGGTCATGGTAGGATCATCAGTAGGAATCAAACGAGCTTCAAAGTGGGCATTTTCGCCTTCTTTCAAGTCGTTCATGTTCTCAATAGGAACAGTGAATCTTGGTGCAACGCCATGAGTAATGGTTTCTTCGTGGCTGGACCTCATTTTCATGGATTCCAAATGTTGAATTCGTTCAATAGTTTGCTTTTTCATCTCTCCAGGAACTTGAGGAGTTAGAATCAAGCCGGATTTCTCAGAGCACTTGATGGTGCAAGAAATAGAGTCTGAGCCCAATTTGTTGGTAGCTTTGCATTCATAAGTACCACTATCTTCAGCATAGCAGTAGAGAATGTCCAAGATGACAATGCCAAAGTCATGGAAAGTTCTAAATCGGTGGCCAGTGGGTAAAGGTTTTCCATCCTTGAACCATTCGACTTTCAAATTAGGATCTTCTACAGGTGTCAATCTGGCTTCCAAGTGGGTACTTTGACCTTCAGAAGTCTCGTAGCTTTGGTTGAAAGCAGAGACAAATTTTGGTGGTCCAATGTCTTTGGCAACTGCAGGAGCAATATTTCCACTCTCTGAAAAATAATTAAAAAAAACATTTTAAATACAATTTGCAACCTACTTTTATACTGTACTACATTTCACACAGAAAACAAACAACATCACACAATTGTCAATCCAAAGTCTTATATGGATGACAAGTGTACCTGTCAATTCAATTCTTGCAATTTTGTCTAAAGCATCTGGATGGAGGGTTTGAAGCTGCACGCCACTCTTGCCTTCACAATGTAATTGACAAGAAACTGTATCTTCGCCATATCTAAAAAGATTTTGAAGATATTATTGAAACGTCATCAGTCATTGGTATCATCAGATAAAAGACTTACTTATTCCATGCACGGCAAGTGTATTTTCCAGAATCTCTTGAGTCAACTCCAGCAATGTCAAGCATGACGTATCCAAAATCCGCCACAGTTTTAAGTCTGGATGAATTAGGCAATGGTTGATTATTCCAAAACCATTCCACTTTCAAATCAGGATCGTTTACTGGTTCTAAGGCCACTTGCATATGAACAGATTGTCCATCTTTGAGGCCTAAATGGTCTTCCAGTTTACCCATGAATTTAGGACAATGAGAGGATTTTTCTTCCATGAAATTCAATTGAGTTGAGGCCATAGCAGTGCCAAACTGGTTGGTGGCAGTGCAAGTATAGATTCCAGCATCAGTTGAAGACACATTTCCAATTTCTAAAATGACCATTCCAAATGAATGGACTTTTTTGTACCTTGAACTTTCAACCAATGGTTTTCCATTGAAAGACCAATTCAAGACCATATCAGAGTCTTTCTTTGGCTCCAATTGAGCTTCAAAATAGGCTCTGTCCCCTTCAGTTACTTTGACATTTTCAAAGCCTTGAACGAAATTGGGAGCTTCACCATTTTCATTGGAGTCATCGTCTGCGTCAGGTAATTGCATTTTGGCCTCGAATTTGGATATGGCCTCTAATCCTTCTTTGCCTCTTGGATGTTTGGTATCAAAATCAATACCATCTGAGTCATCGCAAGTCACTGTTGTGAAAGCTACAGCTTCTCCAGCATTATTGGTAGCTTTGCAAGTGTAAACTCCAGAATCACGCAATGACAAGTCTCTGATATCCAATGTGACAAATCCGAAATCATTTTTGGCCATGATACGGTTGGCTTCATTGAGTGGTTCTCCATTATGGCACCAATTGATCTTCAAGTTGGGATCAGTTTTGGGCTCAACATTGCATTCCAAATGCAAAATCCCATCGTTTTTGGTCAAAACTGAAACAGTTTCAGGTAAGGTTGTGGTAAAGATGGGCTTTTCGAAATTCATTTCTTCATCTTGGTCTGATAGTGGTTGTAAAGTCATTGAAGTGCCATCCACCTTGTTAATGTTGGCTAATCCAGATTGACCAGCAGGATGTTGAGTTGCGGAAATCATATCTCCAGTCAAATTGACTTTCAATGTTCCACTGGTTGTAGCTTGTCCAGCTTGGTTGGATGCAATGCAAGTCACCACTCCAGCATCGGATTTTTGTACTCCTTGAATGTCCAATGCAATCACACCAAAATCTGCTGTTGGTACAATTCGAGTTCCGCTTGACATAGGTTTACCATTCAATTGCCAATCTAAATCAAATTTTAGATGATATTGGTTTGCTAATAAGAAAGAAGGAAATTACCTATTTTCATGTTAGGATCATTCTTTGGTTCCAACGAGCATTCAAATCTAACATTGACTTCTTCATCGCAAATAACATCATTGATATGTGTAGTAAAGGTAGGACCATTGAAATTATCAGTGACTTCCATTTCTTCAGGCAGTGCAGCTTTTCTTGCTTCCATAGCCTGTATGGCTTCTAGTGCTGTGGGATTCTGAGATTTCTCAGCATTCCAAGGTTGCTCTGATCATGATAAAGAGCAATGATTATCAAGGAACAAATTCTGTTTTGTCCTTTTTCACACTAATTTACAACACAACGTAATGCTGCATCTGATCTCATCTTAATGCAGTTACTATATGAAAATGTTTTTGCTTACCTTCAACCTTGATTGAAGTGGTAGAAACAGCTTCACCAAGAGCATTGATTGCTTTACAAGTGTAAAGTCCAGAATCTGATGCTCTGGCGCCATTGATTTGCATGACCACATGTCCAAAGTCCAACGAAGTCTTCAATCGAGATCCAGTCTCAATGGCTTTTCCATTGAGTTCCCATTCAACTTTCAAGTTTGAGTCATTTTTGGGCTCAATTCGGGCTTCAACAACAACGTTAGAACCTTCAGCAACTACGCCAACATCTCTCAAAGGTTCCATGAAGACTGGAGGTTGTTTGATGTCCTCAACAGAGACTTGCTGTTTAACTCCACGTTTTTGAGCTTCTAAGGCTTGGATCTTGGCATAGGAGTCCGGATGGAGTGCATCTCCCATGACTCCTCCTTGTCCTCCAACGTGCAATGCCAAAGATGAAGAGGCATCACCCATCAGGTTGGTTGCCTTGACAGTGTACATTCCAGAATCCTCAGCCACACAAGATTGAATGTCCAAAGTGACAAATCCAAAATCTTGAGTGGCATGGAACCTGGAGCCCATCTTGAGAGGTTCACCATTTTTCAACCAGGTGAATTTCAAGTTAGGATCACCCACAGGTTCTACTCTACATTCCATGTGAGCTTGTTGGCCTTCAGCCACAACTTCAGATCCTTTGAGTGTTTCAACGAAAATGGGTTTGTCAAATTGTTGTTCAGCATCACCAGTTTGGGATCTGGCAGTCTTAGAGGATTCAAGGGCAGTGATTTTCCTCATGCCCTCAGGATGTTGGGAATCCAGGATCAAAGATCCCTTGGAAACCACTTTCAACGAGGCAGTAGTCATAGCCTCACCCAAGGAATTGGTTGCTCTAACTTCATAGATACCATCATCAGATGACCTAACTCCATTGATATCCAAATTGACCAATCCAAAATCATGCATAGTATTGATCCTGGTTCCAGTAGAGACCAATTGACCATCCTTGAACCATTCAACTTTCATGGTGGGATCACCAACTGGAATCAAAGTGCAGTTGAAATGAGCTCCAGTATTTTCCTCCTTCAACAAGTTCTTCAAAGGTTGGGTGAAAACTGGCTTTTGGAAAGTTCTCATTTCTTCTTCAGTTAGTCTACTCTGCTTGGTTTCCAGGGCTTTGATTTTTTCCAAACCTTCAGGTCTGACAGAAGAGGTATCCAAAGATCCATGTCCAGCAACAGATAAAGAAATGGAAGAAGCTGCCTCACCAAACTTATTCTTGACCTTGCAAGTATAGGTTCCAGAATCAGCTGTGATCAACTGACCAATGTCCAAAGCCACATATCCAAAGTCACACAAAGTGTGGATTCTTGAAGCTTGTTTCAAAGGTTGTCCATTATGAATGAATTCAACAGACAAATCTGAGTCATGGATGGGTTCAATTTGAGCTTCGAAGTGAGCAATTTGACCTTCAGCACAGCTAGTCTGACCCATCAAATCAGTGACAAAGTGAGGGGGACCAACAGGCATATCCTCAACTTCTAGTCTTCCATGAGCTGCACTTCTTTTTTCCATTTGTTTGACCTTTTCCCAGCCCTCTGGATGTTGGGAATCCAACATCAAGGATTTGCCACCTACAACTTCAACAGAGCAAGTGTTGACAGCCTCTCCCAAGTTGTTTGAGGCTTTGCACATGTATGTTCCACTGTCTTCAGTATAGGCACCAAGAATATCCAGAGACACAAATCCAAAATCATGAGTAGTTCTGAACCTATGGCCCATCTTAATAGCTTTGCCATTGACAAACCATTCAACTTTCAAGTTGGGATCATTCAATGGTTCCAATCTGCATTCCAAGTGAACATTGCGTTGTTCAGGCACATTTTGAGCATTTTGCAAAGCAGTAGTGAAAACTGGTTTGGTGATTGGTCCAGCCTCAGCTTCTTGGCCGCCTTTGAGGTTGGCCTTGTGCGATTCCAAGTTCTTCAAATGGTGCAACCTATCCCGGTCCATGGTGTCCAACAAAAGACCAGACTTGCCTTGAACAATCAAGTTGGAAGTAGCATTGGTTTCTCCCAAATTGTTCTTAGCTCGACAAGTATAGGTACCACTGTCTTCTGGATAAGCATACAAAATATCCAAAGCCACAAATCCAAAGTCATAAGTGGTCCTGAACCTATGCCCTTGAGGAACAGCTTTGCCATTGAACAACCATTCAACAGTCATGGATGCATCATTGACAGGTGTCAAAGTAGTTTCAAAGTGGGCAGGTTGTCCTTCATCCAACCTCAAGTCCTTGAGACCATGGCCAAATTGTGGAGCTTCAGCCACTGCCAACTCTTCTTCAGCTGTTCTCTGATGCTTGGATTCCAAGTACCTGATCTTGTCCAAGGCATCTACATGATCACTGTCCAAGAGCAATCCAGAACGTGGTGCAATCTTGATCTCAATGTGAGATTCAGCTTGACCCAAGGCATTGGTGGCTTTCAATGTGTACCTGCCAGAGTCTTCAGCATATGCACCAATGATGTCCAAGGCAGCGAAGCCAAAGTCATAAGAGGTTCTCCAACGGTTGCCAAAAGGCAAAGGTTTGTCATTTAAGTACCATTCCACATTGAGTGTAGCATCAGGATAAGGATCAATGCGACATTCCACATGCAAATTTTGACCTTCAATCAAGTTGGTCTTGCCTTGAAGTGCAACCACAAAGTTTGGAGCTGAGACTACTTCAACATCTTCCATGGTAGCAATGCCTCCACGAGTCTTTTTCTCCAAATTAGCAATTTTGCCAAGAGCCTCTCCGTGCAAACTTTCAGCTTGAGGCCCATCCTTGGCAGAAAGGACTTTTAGATTGGCTGAAATATTGGCTTCACCTAACTCATTGGTTGCCCGACAAGTGTAGTTTCCAGTGTCATCTGGACGAGTGTACTTCAAATCCAAAGCCACAAATCCAAAATCGTGCAAAGAAGACATCCTAAAAAGAGGCGAGGTTGTGTGATACTTTGTTCAATCTTTGCGTAGTAATAAATCTTACCTATTTGACGCTTGGATGGGTTTGCCGTTTTTCAACCAATCCACACGCAATTTAGGGTCTCCAATGGGCACCAACTTTGCTTCAAAGTGAGCTGGAGTTCCTTCCATAAGCTGAACATCTCGCATTGTAGAAGTAAAGGCAGGAGCTTGAGTTGTAAATCCCTCCTCGTGAGACACTTGACTCACTGAACTTTGTTCCAAATGAGCAATTTGCTCGACAGCCGCCGCATGCATGGTTTCTTTAACGATGGTTTCCTTAGACCTGACATTCAAATCGGCGGAATTCACAGCCTGGCCCAACACATTGGTGGCTTTCAAAGTGTAGGTACCGGCATCCTCGGGATACACGTGCATAATATCCAAGTAGACAAATCCAAAATCTAGGCCTTCGCGGAACCTTGTACCTAAAAACACAAAGAAAGTGGTATTTTTTGTTGTTGTGACCAATCCTTTAGTTCTTGAAAGCATTTCGTTAAATATTTGAACACAGGCACAGTCACTGTGTTTGAAAATCTGTTTTTTTGATATTTTTTTTTTTCTTTTTGTCATTTTTTTAAGCGTTTTGATTTTGATTTTTTTTTGTCTTAATTAATGGCGAAAAATTTTGCAGTAGCCGGAAAAAATTTTCCTTGGTGACATCCTTTTCCGATGTAGGAAAGTATCATTTTCTTACCTTGTTTCAATGGATTTCCATTGTGCATCCATTCTACTTTTAGTGTTGGATCAGAGACAGGGATAATTCTGCATTCAAAGTGGGCTCTTTGGCCCTCTTTGACCTCAATGCTTTTCATTGAAGAAGTAAACACTGGTGCTTGTGTGGTTTGTTCTTCCAAAACTTCAGTTCTTGCAGTATGACTGCGCGCTTCCAACTGCTGAAATTGGCTCATTTGGCTGCTAGATTCAGTCACAATTTGAGCTCCGCCTGCAAAAACATTAAAACATCATTATTGAAAATCCAATTTTGAGGGGAGAAACACCGGAACACACTGGGGCAAGAATCCATTTCTTCCGTTTAGGTATTCAAGCAGTGAAATGTTGAAAGAAAAAAATGTCCAGAAAATGCGGAATAATATTTGATTTTTCGCGCCAAAAATACTGAAAAAAATAATTTTCAATTCGGTTTTTTGAAAAACTAATGTTGATTTTTTTTTTGCCCGAAAATGCAATTTTTGTTTTGATTTTAAAATCTAAGAATTTTGAAAATCTAAGAATTTTGAAAATCTAAGAATTTTGAAAATCCTGAAAATCTAAGAATTTGACTAAATCGCGGAACAAGAAGAAGAAAATACAAAGATGTAGAAGCGCGAGCAGCTTGAGCTCGCGCTTAAAAAGTTAAAATGAAAAATGAAGTTTACAGGTTTGAATTCTTTTGGCCAATCTGGTCGTTGAGTCTTTGGATAAATCTTGCTAAACCAGGTAATGGCTTCATCAGACTGTTTGCCTCCCTCGGCGGAGGTAACCTTGATCAGTTCTTTTGGGGCATTTGTTGGGAAAAAGCACCATCGTTTGTGCCCAGAAATCAGTGCATTCCAAGCTGAAGTCCCTGAAAAAAAAATTGATTTTTTTTTTTTTTTTTTTTTGCAAAAATTCAAATATTTCGTTGAGTTTACTCTTTAGAAGCTGCATAATTTCAGCGCAAAAATTCAAATATTTGGAGAAAAATTAGACTTTTGCCCCTGTGTGATAAACAAGGTGATTTCTTACTGTGACAAATGAGTCTCGCTTGGATTTCACAGGAGCCGGCAAGATTAGTAGCTCGACAAGTATAGACACCAGAGTCATCGGAAATGGTGTCCATAATGTCCAAAGCTACATAACCAAAATCATGAAGAGGCCTGAATCGGTGTCCAATAATGACCGGTTGACCATCTTTGAACCACTCCACTTGCAAGTGGGGGTCAGTAATGGGTTCTAATTTGGCTTCGAAATGGGCGCGTTGCCCTTCGCGAATGGGTTCGGTGGGGTGTCTCAAAGGAGTTGTGAAGTGAGGTTTCTCCTCAGTCAAAGCTGGGATTTGATCCTCCAAGTGAAGGTGGTTTTGTGCATAAGCTGATCTCTGTTCAAGGGCATGCAATTGTGCCATATTTGCTGCCACTTGAGACGAAGCGATGACACTTTGCACACCTTTTTGGGTTGCAAAAGAAAGAAGGTTCAGAAAAACAGATAATCTGGGATTTAGATGCACACTACTGAAGAAAAAACAAAGGCAGCAAAACAAGGATGAATTTTTTTTCTAACCTGCGATTTTGACGGTGGCAGAAGTTGTGGCTTCGCCAAGAGCATTCCGCGCAGTACAAGTATAAGTGCCACTGTCTTCTGGGTAGACAGATAACAAGTCCAAAGCAACGAAATCAAAGTCATATTGAGGCTTGATTTTGTGTCCTAGAAAGTACAGATTACATAATATTGAATATCGATTTTTAGAAGTCTCTTGAGAACTAAAAAGGAAAGTTGAAGCTTTGTACTTTGGAAGAAAATGAATTGGTTTTGCAAGAGTGAAGAGAAAAAAGAAAATAAGAGGCTGCTTCGAGGCTGCAACATTCGAGGTTGACAGACAGGAGTAAATTACCCGTTTTGAGAGGCTTTCCATTCACCGTCCACTCTACTTTCATGGTAGAGTCACCGGTAGGTGACAGCCTCGCTTCAAGATGAACAGCTTGGCCTTCTACAGTCTCCACGGCCGCTTTTAGAGGCTTGATGAATTTTGGAGGTTGAGATGGACCCACTTGTTGAATGGAGGTCATTTCAGAGCTCATTTGCATGCGTTGCTCTTGGTGAGATTCCAAAAATGAGATTTGTTGCATTGCGGCCTCGTGTTCAGTTTCTGTGATAACATTCGATTTGGCAATGACCTAAAAAAGATGAAAATGCGTAATCAAACTTTTGCCGTGAAAAATTAAAATATTTCAGAATGATTACCGTCACATTAGCAGAAGTTTCTGCTTGGCCGAGTTGATTAGATGCCCGACAAATGTAATTTCCGGCATCGCGCAAATCCACTCCCACAATATCCAAAGCAATGAATCCAAAATCGTTGTAAGTTTTAAATCTAGATCCAATGGTCAAAGGACGACCATTGCAAAACCATTCCACCTTGATAGATGGATCTCCAATGGGTTCCAAGCGAGCTTCCAAGTGAATATTTTGACCCTCAGAGGTTGGGTGAGCGTCTTGCAAGGGTGTGACAAAGACCGGCTTGGATTTGGACACTTCGGGTACAGATTGTTGAACGGTGGTCATACTGGTTTGTTTCATCTCAAACCTTTTGGTTTCTTCCAGAGTTTTAGCATGCATGGTTGTTGTATCAACAACTTGGGCATGCGAATCCACTCTCAAATCGATTTTGGCCTCTGTGCGACCCAAAGCATTAGAAGCGACCAGGACATAAGTACCTCCATCCTCTTTTTTCACATCCATGATGTCCAAAGCCACATATCCAAAATCATGATGGGTTTGGATGCGACTGGAAGCCGACAAGGCTTTTCCATTATGAATCCATTCCACTTTCATGGATGGATCATTTTGGGGCTCCAATCGGCATTCAAAGTGGGCATGTTGGCCCTCCAAAATGACTGAAGTGCCTTTCAATTGGCTAACGAATTTTGGAGCCACTTGTTGAACCATAACAGATTCTTGTTTGATTTGCGTTGTTGTCTTAGACATCTCCATTTGTTGAATAGCTGAAAAGGACTTGGATTGGAAGTCCCCTTCGACCTTGCTAACAGTAGTCAATTGTGCTTCTGTCTGGACTTGGCCTTTAGCGTTTCTGGCCACGCAGGTGTAGACACCTGCATCATGGGAAGACACTTGCTTGATGGTCAAAGCAACGTATCCAAAGTTGAAGAAACAGGTAATCCTGGATGAGGCGTCGACAGGACGTCCATCCTTGAACCATTCCACACTCATTGAGTGATCTCCCATGGGTTCCAAGCGCGCTTCAAAGTGGGCAAAACCACCCTCACGGACGCCCAACTGGTCTTGCAATGGTGTAGTAAATTGGGGAGGTTGCGCAGGTTCCACAACGGATTCCATGCGTGACATTTGGCTTTTGGAGGCTTGGAATTGCTCCAATTGTTGGACTTTCTCAATGTACATTTGCTGTTCTGCGATGCCCGTAGCGGATGTCAATTTGGCCTCCGGGATGACTTGAACAGAGGCTTGCGTTGAAGCTTCGCCGGAAGCGTTGCGGGCCACGCAGACGTAGGTGCCGGCATCCTCCATGCGGACGCCAGTGATGTTCAAGGAGACGTAGCCGAAGCTGTAGAGGGTGCCAATGCGGGAGCTAGCGGTGATGGCTTTACCGTCTTTGAACCATTCAATGGCCATGGTATGATCGGACACAGGGTTGACTTGGGCTTCCAAGTGGACATTGGAGCCTTCGCCAAGGTCTCCGAGGTCGTTCAGAGGCTTGGCAAATTCCGGCTTGGCGGGTTTAGCTTCGATTTCAATTTTCTGCTGGTGAACGCTAGTCATGGATTCTTGTTTCATTTCCACTTGACGGATACCTTGGGAGTAGAAGTCCGTTTCGATTTCTTTGCGGGCTTGAACTTGGACGCGGCTGGAAGATTGGACGGATCCAGCATCGTTGCTAACCACGCAAGTGTACTCTCCAGAGTCGGACACTGTCGTGTTCAACATGTCCAGAGAGACGAAACCAAATTGGCAAGTGGTGTTCACACGAGAACCTTGAAAAAAAATAATTCGTATCAATTATTTTTTTGTCTTACAATTGCACTTTTATTTAATGAGACTGTTTTAAAGGAATTTCAAAGACTGTATGTGTACTTTAGTGTATCAACGTACTTGCAGTAATGACTTGTCCATTGCAATACCACTCAACCTTGATGGAAGGGTCTCCCACGGGACCGACTTTAGCATCTAAGTGAGCCTTTTCACCTTCCATGATCGTCAAATCATTGAGAGGTGTCATAAAGGATGGAGGTCCATACCTCGACACCTCTTCTTCACGTCGTTGTTGTTGCTGTGCGGAGCGTTCCACATGTTTCAAATAAATCACTTCGGGATCTTGGTCCCGACTGAAACAAAAATTATCATCCATAAATCAACACCACGAATTTCATTTTATGGTAAAAAGAAGTTACGGTGGTTCAATGATGCGTCCTTTGGGTATTTGTAGTTTAATGGGTTGTTGGTTGTATGGTTTGAGGTCAACCAAGGGTTCAATTTGTAATCTACCGCGGGTTTGGGCTGACCCAGCGATGTTGTACGCGGTACATTGGTACCACCCAGCGTCCTTAGTCTGGGCTTCGGCAATGTATATTTTTGAAGCGCCCTGGCCGTCATACTGAATGTTGACATTGTCAATGACTCCAGAGCTGGCCAGAGTATGTCCGTCCTGTTCATATAGTATCGGCATTATGATTATTTACACACAGAACTCAAAGTCAAGATTAAAGTTTACCTTCAGCCATGTCAAATCTGGCGTCGGGTTGCCCACAGCTTTCACACTGAGGTTGACATTTTCCCCCCAATCTACTTTGACGGAGGAGAGTTTTTCCACGAAAGTAGGTGGGGTATGCACTGCTCGTTTATGAACAGTCAGGTTACACTAAAAAACGAAATCAAAGTAAAACGAAAACACACAGTGTTTTGAAATATTTAGGTTTACAGATTTGATTTTTGCGCCAAAAATCAACAATTGAATCTTTATTTTTTGGCGCGAAAATTCAGATGAATTAGATATTTTTGGTGATATTCAAACACTGTGGGAAAATGAAGGAAAAACAAGAAGCTGCTAGATGATCAATTATCCATTGTTTTTGTCGTTTTTTTGCTGTTGCTAAAGTAAATCTCGGCTTTCAGATCGATATCCATTCTTTTGAGAAGACAAAAAGAGGAGATGACCTTTTTCGATAGAAAAAGGCCAATTAAGTCAATTATCTACTTAAGAGCCAAGTCTAAGAATGGATTATTGTCTCAGTTTGAATGAATGATTGTTTCAGTTTGAAAGTCATCTTTGCACGAACGGCGATGTGAACTAAAGTTATTACATATTTCCCATTATTTTTGGCGCAAAAATTCAAACTTTAGGATTTTCTGTTCAAAATCTAATTTTTCTCTTTTAGGTCATTTCCACCCACTGTGTATATACCTGAGCCATGGCTTCACCACTTCTATTTCTGGCCAAGCAAGTTATGGGTCCTGTATCGGATAATTGGCAAGAAGTAATGAGCAAAGTGTGACAGCCCGACTCGTTGACAATTATTTTGTGTCTGGTATCCTGTATGAGTCGCTTGCCATGCAGATACCACTGAATATCGGGCGGAGGTCGGCCTCCAACGCGACATTGGATCCTCAAAGAATCGTTTTCCAACACTTCCAAGTCGTGTAGGGAAGTCAGAAAACGAGGAGTTAATGCTTGATCTTCATCATCTGAAAACCTTTAGAAAAGACAAACAAAAATAGAAGAAGAAAGTTAAAGAAGGTGGGGAAGGAAAAAGCAGGAAGACTAGTACTGAATACTCAAGTACTGATTGTACTCACGTCAAAGTTTGCTGTTGCTGTTGATACGCAGCAGTAGAACTTGAAGAGCTGCTTTGCTGTTTGACTTGCATGCTTGATGAGCTCATTTGGCTAGACTTCATCATTTGAGCAGCAGAGGATTCTGAAATAATGAGAAAATCACCAAAAAAAGCCTCAATTTCTATCAAGAAAAAAAAGATAACGGGACTATTTTGACCTTTTTCAGCCTTATTTTTGGACTTTTGATGACAACAGAAAGTTACAAGCTTTTGAGAAAATAAAGAGGTTGAAATTAGAGCTTACGACCCTATTTCACACCAGACTTGCTTTTGAAGAGAGTGCTTCGGTTACCTTGATGGAAAGAAGAGCTGCTGCTCATTGAAGATTGTTGCATCGAGGAGCTAAAAGAAGATTGTTGTTGCGTAGCCATCATCGTTTGTTGTTGTTGTTGAGCCATCATTTGCTGTTGTTGTTGAGCCATTTGGATCTGTTTGTTAGATCCTGATTTATGCAGTTTTGCGCCAGACTTGGACTTCTTGACCGATTTGGTGGCCTCGGGAGAAATGTAGACCGTGCAAATGGCCTCACCGTAAGGATTGAGGGCGGTACAGGTGTACTCGCCTTCATCACCGGGACCGATGGCCTTGATCATAAGAGAAACTTTGCCAGAATTTTCATCGTAGACCATCTGATGTTTGTCAGTAGCTATTGAAAAAGAAAGGTGCTACTATCCAAATATGTAAGTAATGAAAGTGTTTTGAAGATAACTCAAAATGTCTTATTCAATTGAACATAAGCGTCAGAAATCAATCTTGATTATGGTTCACCTCTGTGCCAGGTATGTAAAATAAGACTTTTTGAGTGATAATCAAAACACTGGTAATCTACAGGGTGTGCCAACATAGTTACGAATGGGACACTGAAGCCAATAATCAGTTCTCCTAAAGTTAAGTTAAACTTTTTTGGAACACCCTGTAGGCAAGCAATCCAAAGAGATCATTAGTTACGCTTCATTTGCAGGCCTTTTCGTGTCCAGACCACTTGAGGTCGGGGATTGCCCTTGACTTTGCCTTCAAAAAGGGCATTTCCTCCTTGGGCAAAACGTGCATTTCGGAAAATTTGCTCGAACACAGGTGGAGAGGCGCCTTCCGCCGGGTTAACCGCCATTTTGATTAAGATTCTTGTAGTTTTAGCTGAAATACATGTCATAACTCAATTCTGCCCATAATTTCGCAAACTTTTGAAAATTCTGTTTTGCTTACCTTGACTTTAGGTTGTAATATGGAATGATTTGTTTTGTTTCGTGTTACCTCACCACTTTTAGATTATTAATTCACTTTCTTAGTTTTAGCACATCTTTATTTCAAGCTAAAGGCGGAAAGACTAGATGCTTCTCCTAGGCAGCCGCCTAAGGTGCAGTATCAGCGAGCGCGCCTCCTCATGAACCTGATGCTGTTCCCTAGTAAGCCAGCAGTCATAGGTAAATTTAGACTCGTGAGTCGTGGAAAGCTCCCTAGTGAAATGAGGATGTGGGCAAGAGGCCAAAAACGACTTATATATCACAGAGTCAGAATCCTGGATTGCCGCTCGCTCGCTATTCTCCTACTTTCAGTACAGCAGCAGTCGTGGAATTTGTCATGCAAAATAAGATTCTTACAGTCTCACTTAATTACTTTTATTTCATGCCTGACATTGTAAGACACCTTAGCAGTAATGGGCTTTTCTTCAGTTAAGAACATTAGTCATGCCGATTCCAATTGTTTGTTTTGGACAACACACATGTTTAGCGTGTGATTAAATGTCATCGAGTTTCCTATGCGTGTATTGGAAAATATACACTACTTCTTGAAATTCACATAGAGGAAAATGGAGTTTAGATAGGCTTGTCATTATCAGACTGCTGCTGCTTCGAAGGCCATGGACGAAAGCAGTTAGTGGGCGATGGGCATGAAAGATAATTTATCGAAAATATCTCTTCGAAAATCGATTATGCTACTATCCACTTCTTCTCTTTAATCCACTCTCATAGTGTTTGAAAAACACTTAAAAAGTCTCATTCATATTTCCAACAATTTTAAAGGAAAGTAAAGTTATTTGAATTTTCGGTTTTTGGCACGAAAATTCAAAGATTGAAAACAAAAAGAAAACATGTTATTTTTTTGGGTTTGAAACTCAAAATGAGACATTTTAGTTAATTTTCAAACATTATGATTGCTTTTATTACATCCCAAATGCAGTGGAACTCTAAAATTCGAGCGAAGCGAGCTTTTATTACCTTCAACTTCAATCATCATATGTAGATATCAATTGGACATTTTTACAACATTTTCTTAAAAAGGTTAAGAGTAGTAGCTGCTTTCTATGCCTCCTTCGAAGTAAGCATTCTCGAGAAGTTCATCATGACTCCGTTTTTTTGCCTCAAAAGGCCAAGAATGAGAAGCTACAGAGGAGCAACAGCCACACCCATTCTTTCGTCATCAGTAGCATAGCAAGTTCTTCCAGGTGTTACATTTCAGCAATGTTTTTCTATGACTCTACTCCTTTAAAATGACCTCAACTGCTTCAGTGGCTAAAATTGAGCTTTCTCTAGAGAATAATAGACTGATGAGGAGAGGAGGCTAGCAAGAGTTCTGAGTTCATAATAGCGGATGACTCGAATTCCGTATCGCCAATGTCACAAAGGGAGACACTTTTTGTTATCTATCTAGGCCTCCTTGCAAAGTCATCTTTTTCAATCACAATGCTGACAAAGATGAAGAAGATGCCGAGCTTGTCTCAACCTATCTATTGGAAAAGTTACTCTTTTTTCGTATAAGGTACATAGAAGGTATAGAACAAACTTTGATCAAAGTTGACTCAAGTCATCAAATGTCTGATACACTCAGACCTTGATATAAAAGTTCCCGTCTACTGTCAAAAGAATTAGTAGAAGATGAAAAAGAAACCTTTGTGAGTTAATAAAAGGCACATCAATCTTATACGTCATATGATCAGCTTATTTTTGGTCTACCTATTTATCTATCTCTAATTAATCTCTCATGCATGGGAGCTATATCGAGGTCCTCGTGTCTTAACTACCTTTCAGTATATTCAAAGAATGAATAATAGGTCTAGTTTGTCCCAGACTAACTAAATACTTCGCACTGTTAAATAAAGGAAACCAAACAACGTCTATCTACGATTATTTTGGCGCGAAAATTGTTATCCCGGTGATATTTCCAAAGAAATGTTACATTTGAAATATTGATAACAAAGTACATTCAGTTCCATCCAGCGAAGTCTTTTAAAATGTCAGTCCCTACTACGTTGCTTTCTAAATTCTAAAAGAATATAATTTTTGAAAAAAAGTGGTTCTTTTGAGTGATGGTTTTGACAAGGTGAGAACAAAACCATGCTGTGAGCTACTACCACCACTGCTGCGCTAAGAAGACAAGCTCCTCACTCTCTCTCTTCTTTTTCAGAGTAGTATTCTTGAAAGAAGAAAGGAGAGTTTCAGTGTTTTCTTTCTCATACTTAATTTACGAGTTTTTATGTGACCATGGACACATAATAATAAAGACGATGCGAAATGATGTTGCAACACTTTTTAAAAAAACGCAGTCTCACTACGCTCGCGCAAAAATTGGTTTTGAGTTGATGATGAACATTCTAAATTTTTTCAACATTCCCTTTCATGCATTTTTCACCGGCGCCTGATGCCGTACAAGTACTACATTGCAGGTCATAAAAACGTGACCTACTTTCAATTCTACTGAATTTCAATTGAAAATTGTCGGGGAAAACTTGAAATTCAGACTTCTCGCATTTCATTCAACAATTGAGGAAGAGTTTTTCTCATTCTCGAGACTTCTTTTTGAGAGACTTTTTCTTTTAAAAAGTAAGCAGGAAATGACGGACACTTTAGCTGTTTTGAACAACCAACGAAAGTCGCAACAACCGGGGAGGTAGCCTTAGTTACATTTGTTGCACGCGAAAGCGGCGTTGCAAGAAGAAGCTTCGAAGGCAACAGGTGAACCAGTGTAGAAGTGAGAAAGGCCGAGAAGCAAGAGAAGAGTGGAGGCGGGAGAGCAATCCTCTCAATGGCGTGTCCCTTAAATGTTGCCCCCTTCATCCATTTACACTAAGACCTCGTTATAGTCGACCCCCTTTAAAGTCGAGTTTCGCTATAGTCGACTGAGACTTTTGTGCTCTCTGATACTCGCTATAGACGAGTGCCTCGATATAGTCGAGAATAGGTTGCGTGACCGCTAAAAATTAAAAATTGCGTAAAAGCAAACAAAAGTGCGCCCCAAAACCCCCGTTATAGTCGAATTTGATATAGTCGAGTCAGCTGACCGCCCAAAACCTCGACTATAACGAGGTCTTAGTGTATTTTAAGTAGCAAGATTGATTCAACGGAAGTGTGAGAAAAATACGTGAATATTTTCCCTGACTTTCAAAGTGCATGAGGGAAAGTTATGCTCCGAATTCCTGGAGTTCCACGCAGCATGAATTCATTAGAAGTAATGAAGTAAATGCCGAACTGTGAGTTGGAAAATCGGCCAAAATTATCCTGTGAAAATACATTATTTTAGATGATCTAAAATAATGAAGCTGCATTCAATGTTAATTTCGAAGAGAAGTTATTTGATTTTTTCGCGCCAAAAATCATCATATCAAATTATCGAGATAAACAAATTAAATTCCTTTCGTCAAATAACGTAACTTGGTTCGCTCGCAGCAATGTTGTAAAATGAGACTTTTGCCGGCGATTTTCAATCACTGTGATCTAAAATATTGTATTTCACAGGATAATTTCGGCCGATTTTCCAACTCACAGTTCGGCATTTAATTCATTACTTCGCATGAAAAATTCAAATTAGAAATGAGATATGTGTCATTTTATTAGAGGGACAACATTGATGAGACGCCAGGCGTATTATGGCTCCCAGGTTTGGTTGGTTGTACAAAGAAGAGTAGAATGACGTGCGGTGGCGCGAGAAGAAACTTTTCCAAGGCAGGAGACGACGACTTTGGGGGTCCTCTTCTCGGCGTTGCGTTGCTCAGTAGGTTTTGGTGATTGCTATTATCATGATCACAGTCTTCCTGTAGTATTTCGTCTATTAACCAGATTAGAATAATGTTTTCCAAAGGCAAAAGTGGTTACAGACTTTTGGAAAGCAATCCCATTCTTAGTCATTACGAGGTTGGTCGACTCTATGCCTCCGGCGGTCCCGAGGGAGTCTGGAAAATATATGAAGGAGTCAGTAAAGTCGATGGAAAGGTAGGACACATAAATACCATAAAAGCTGAGATGAAGCAAGCCTTTACTTACTTTGGCTATTAGTGGAGGAGTGTTATACATGAGTCTCATGAGTATGCATGCTACAAGGTTAACCTTGAACCTTTGCTAGGCATCCTACTAAAAAGTATTCAAGTAGGCAAAACATATCATTTTGATCCATTTTTGAGATTTTGATCCATTATTGGATTTTGCGTCATTTTGATTCATTTTAAAATTTAATCCAGTTTTGAAGCTTGAAATTAAAATATTTTCATTTTCTCATCAAAAATCTACAATAAAATCTAAAAGTGCAATGTGAGCCATTTCTGGCGCGAAAATTCAAATATTTCAAAAGGAATAAGAATAATTTTTGTTTACTGTGTAGTTTGTACTGCGAAAGGCGTTTAGTAATCAAGATAATTGAAAATGTCATCATGAAGTAAATGTCATTTGCATTATTATTATTTTTGTAATTCATTTTTAGGATGTCTCTATTTTCGCCTTTGATAAAAAATCCGTGGACCGCCTACACAAACCTAAAAGAAAAGAGGCCATGACAGAATTGCTAAAGACAGGTTTAGGCCATTTGATGTGCTTTCGACATCCTAAACTCCTTCACGTGGTACATGGAGCTGAAGAAACCTCCGAGACTCTAGCCTTTGCTTCCGAACCTTTGATTGGGTCTTTAGCCAACATTCTCAATAATGGATCCGGTGGTTCTTTGGATCATGGAGAGAAGTCAAACCATACAAACAATTCTAATGGTTCATTGTTGAAAATTGATTACAATTTTATTGATGTGGAGTATCGTTACGGATTTTCACAGGTGACAATCACAGTGTTTAAAAATTCAGAAAAAAAGTCTCATTTTTCTTTTTCAGAAAGAAAAATGAGACTTTTGGGTACTCTTCAAAAAACGAGTGATAATTGCAAAGTTTTTTGTTTACACTTTAAAAAACTTTGTTTACACAGTAGCACAGTAGTAAAGAAAGCGAAATTGTATTTTTCAGATCACTGACGCTCTGACGTTTCTCCATACCTCATGTCGTTATGTACATAGAAATGTGTGCCCACACTCCATATTTGTGACCAGATCAGGCAACTGGAAACTTGGAGGTCTCGAATTTATTGGTAAGAACAAATTGTTAGACTATATTTTTAGAGATCAGAAATATTTTATGCCCTCAGAGAAAATCGGCAACGTTGATAATGGAGAGATTCCTTGTCAAGCCTGGACGACTCGTATGCCCAAATATGCCCAAGCAGACTTGAATTACACTGCCCCTGAAATTCAACATAAATCCGTTTGCAGTTTAGCAAGTGACATGTTTTCTTTTGGGTTGTTGATGGTCTCTGTTTTCAATGGCGGGCAAAGCCTCATCCAAGCCAATTACAGTACTAATCTCTACTTCAAACAAGCTGGAGTGGTAAGACGATATTCTTATGATACATTTTACTTACTTTACTTACTTTGTACACACTTGAAAACGACTGAATTTGGTCATGAATCAAATGAAAATCGTCAAAGTTTGTTTACGTTATATAAAACTTACAGACCTGTTCAAGATACTTTCAAAAAGTATCTAGATACAGATACTTTTAAGATACTCTCCAAAAAATGTATCTAGAAACAAATACTTTTAAGATACTCTTCGAAAAACGTATCTAGATACAGATACCAGATACAGTATATTATATCGAGATACTGCATCTAGATACAGATACTTGAACAGGTCTGCCTAAATCCTAGCCACTTTTCCTGCTGCTACCTTTTTTCCATCATATCCTTCATGCCCTTTAGGTGCTTTAAGCCCACCTTATTTCCGCAGAATGCCATTTAATTTTCACAAAAATAAAGGTGGGACAGAACTGCACTGATAAGGAGAACATGAAAGCATTTCCAAGAAAGTAGGAAAAGAGTATTATATTTTCTTGATCCTTCCCCTGCTTTTTGACTCTGTTACGAATTATTGCTACTACCACTATATGACACACATCTAAAATTTATGCCACATTTATGGCAAAGTCTGAAAGGTGTCAGACTTTCGTTGCAGGGTCACTAGGGGATACTAAAATAAGAAATGAGATGAGAGCTTCTTGTGTTTCTAGCCCCTCCAATTTTCTTGGTGGAACCATCTGATCAGAAAGTGGCGGAAGGTGCACCCGCCGCTTTGGATTGCATTGCTGCGGGAAATCCAACGCCAACTTTATTCTGGATTAAGGAGGCCACTCCAGGGATCATCTTACCCAATTCAAGGCATGGTCACATGGTTGTCACGCCCGAAGGGACGCTGAGAATAGGTAAAAATCTAAAGACCAATAATATAAATGGTTTCTCTGCAAACCAATAACCTTAGAGACATGACATCAAGGCATCAGCAGTGAACCAACCATTTTTATTGGCTTTAGTAGGGGAATGAACCATCATCAATTACCAAAATTACTTTTTTACTACAGGTTCAGTCTCAGCACTACGTGACTCAGGATATTACAGTTGTGCAGCAGTCAGTGAAAGCGGATCAATTTTAACACGAGCTGAGGTCAATGTGGCCAAAGAAGCTGATCGTCCCCCACCCATCATTCAACTTGGTCCTGTCAATCAAACCTTGCCCATCAGAACTGTGGCAAGTTTGCCTTGCCAGGCTTCTGGGACACACTTTGAAACTATTTCTTGGCTTAAAGATGGAGTCCCATTGTCAACTTTAGATGATAGAAGACATGTGATAGATAGTGACAATACTCTATCAATTAAAAGTAAGAATATTTATCTAATACAACCAACAACCAATCTAGTTAATGGAACAGAAAATATAGAGTAGGCATACCATCCAAGATGGTATGGGCTAATTTTGCTTTACTTAGACTGATTGGAATCTTGTGCAGGGGCCTTAAGGAGCCTTAATTTTGTCTGGTCCCTTCATTAGTCTTACTTAGTGTAAACAAAGGCTTTTTATTTAATGAACCAGACTTAATTTTCAGTTCTCTTTTGGCTTTATTGGCTAGTGTGAGAGGTCATTTGGTTTGGTGTATGGCTCTTGATTTGATTTTCTGAAGTGGCCAACTGCCAAGTGACCATGTCTGTTCCCCCCTTCTTTTCTTGAGGGGGTTATTTAATACACTTGGGAGGCCAAAAGAAGAATAAAAGCTGAAGATGGAGGGTATTTCTCAGCTCCAGATTTTCACCAAATTCCCCTTACAGTTTCCTTCAACATTGATGCTTTAAAAGATGCATGAAAAGCAAACTTTCCATCATTGTGGAATGTGTGTGGGGGTGACTCTCTGAAAAAACCTCCCTAATTGAACTATGAAAGATTCAGTATTAGAAAGCAAGCTTGTCTATTTCTAGACACCTTTTTTCAACCCTCTATGCTCAAATTAGATAATCCCTTGAAGATTTATTGGTTTGTCCCCGAAAACAAAGAAGATCCACCTTTAAATTGCTTTTCTTATCTCTAGATTTGACACTTTCTGACAGTGGTCTGTATACCTGCCAAGTCAAAAGTCGGTCTGGACAAGCAGTCTGGTCAGCTTCATTGCAAGTGGCAGATCCCAATTTGGATCCAAGTGTAACGTTCAATTCCATGCCTTATTTGTCCCAGTTCCCAGCTTCACCCAGCAAACCACAAATGGTGAATGCTACTGCTACTTCCATTACACTCAGATGGGACAAGCCACATAGGATTGGGGGTTCAGCCTTGCAGGGTTACCAGGTAATAACACTTTCCATTTAAGGCTGAATTGTGAGTCAGTAGCATTTCCTACTTTTTTCCTTTTCTAGTTGGATTACTTTAGCGTGGATTCTCCCAGTCATTGGCACACTGTGTCGGATGTCACAGAAGAGATTTATACAGTGGAAAATCTGGCACCTTCCTCAACCGTTGTCTTTGTTGTCCGAGCTCGCAATCATCATGGGCTTTCGCCCCCTTCTCCCATTTCAAAGCCTATGAACACAGAAGGTGGAACAGGATTAAAGCCCAGTTTAAATGCTATTCGACTTCAATTGGCAGCCAGAGTTGTTGAACTGAGAGAAGCAATAGTGGTGGGTTCCAGAAAAGTCAAACTCCAATGGGAGGTAAGTGGAATAATTTCCAACCCATTGACCTACAAATCGACTGGGAAGGGGTCTGACTGAACTCCAAATGTTGAGGGTCATTGAGGGTAATTTCTTACCACATCAGTAAGTAGTAGCCCAAAGTGAAAGAAAATACTTTTGATAGCATTGTTATGATGGCATGAATAGCAAAAGCATATCTGTTGAATAGCAAACACACGAGGGGATAAGTAGTCTCATCTTCTTTGGACCTTATGTCAGTTATGTGCATCTGGCCCACTTCTTCTTCTGATCTAATATTCATGCAACAATGTTGTGCAAAGATTGTCACTCTTGCTCTGTTGCACTTTATCTTGGGAACCTTCAGAAGAATTTGGCACACTTATGTACACACATAAAAAGTCCTAAGACAAAAGGTAAGTCCTTTGGGAACCATTATGCTTGGTCTTAACTGTTGGCATTATTTGCAAATGCCTATTTACCTTAGGGATAACGAGGTGTACTAGTACCTTTTTTGTGCTTTGCAACTTCCATGAAAGTGTACAATTATGCTAGAAAATGGCTTACAACAACAAAGCAGATGGTAGCATCCATTGTATTGGCAAGATGTGTTGATGTCGCATTGCCAAGAATTGGTCTTCTGCAGTGACCTTGGTATTTATTTACAAGTGGGATTCAATTAGGTCACCACCCATCATTATGTTACCATTGCAAAAATGTATCTACCAGAATGTTATGATGACTTCTCCAATAGTACTTTCTAAAGCTCTTTTTTATAGCTTAACTGATGATAGAGGGCAGGAGGGAGTAAATCCACCTCATTTATCACCAAAGACTTTGTGTGTTTTTGGTTGAGATGCAGCATCTTGACTAATGATGATCCAAGGTCTCTGAAGGACAAAACTTTTGAGAAAAAGTTACCAGACTTCAGTAGACAAGAGATGCACTTACTCCTTGGATTGATAGCTTTGATTCTTATAAGTAATTGAAGAGGGGTTCAAAGTTGTGTTTTATTCATTCTAAAACACAGTACAAAATTATTAAAAGAAATGAAAATTGTTGATTACATGAAGCATGTTGTTGAAGTGATTACTTCATCAATATAAATCTTTTTGTATTTGAAATAGGTATTGAATAGCCAAGAAATGGTGCGTGGCTTTCACATCCAAGTGCGAGATATGTCCGTTTCTGATAATCTTTATGACGTGGTCACCATTTCCGGTGGTGGGACTCGATCACACACCCTCTCCGATTTGCGGCCAGCTACTGATTATACCCTCTTCGTCTTGCCTTACAATGGAGACATTATGGGAACGCCATCTAACTTGAAAGTCGTCACAACCAAAGAAGATGGTAAGAAAAAGAAAGTTTGACTATCAATGCTTTGATATATAGCTCATTTCCTACTCATGGTAGCATATTGTTCCTTCCTTCTCATTAAGCCCAATGGCTCTTGTCAAAACTTTTTCCATTTGTCTCTCTCAACCAATTTTCATATCCATTTCAGTTCCTACCAGTTCCCCTGAAGATGTGGCAGTGCAACTTTTCAACTCTACCTCAGCTTTGCTTCTATGGGGCCCACCCAATAGTCGTGACCTTAATGGTGACCTGCAAGGCTACAAAGTCATTGTAGGATCCCAGAATACATCTGCCCATTGGTTCAACTTTACTTTGGACTCTGAAGTCACCTCATTGCAATTGGACAATTTGACAGCTGAGACTGAGTATTGGGTGAAAATTGCTGCCTACAACAGACAAGGCATGGGTCCCTTTTCTAAATCTGTGGACTTCAAAGTGGATCCAACGCTATTGTTTCAACATCCTGTGCATCAATACCCTGGAAACAGAGTCTTACAAGAGATTTGGTTTGTAGCTTTGGTCTCCATCTTAGCTGTGGCTATTATTGTGGCCTTTGTGGCCACCGTTTGCATACAAAGGAAGAAAACCTCACTGAAAAACATAGGACACTACAATGGTAAGAAGATACAACATATTTTTTAGTTAGTAAAAAGGCCTCTTTTAGAAAGCCATAATGCTGCCATTAGTCATGTTGGCAGGTAGTAGAACATCATAATATCCAAAGTTGGGGGAATAGAGAATTTCGATAGACTCCTCCTCTCTCATATTTCGCTGCTCCTCAACTGCTGCTACTGCAATTTGCATAATGATGGTCGAATTATCACTTGGCTACATCATTTTCCATGCGCATATATTAAACATCATAAGGTGGCTTTTGCAGTTAAAAGCAGGAGAATGCTGCTGTCTAATTTTAGAAAGCATATTTTATCAAAGGCATTTTTCTTTTCTGAGGGGCTTGAAGCCAATGCATCAAAGGGGCCTATATTTCTTTATGATGCCATTTAGATAGCAAATAGCTACAGGCTGATTGCTTTTATGTGTATTACCATCATTTTTCATACGGATATTACGTATACAATTTTCAGTTGTAATGATATACTACTCTGTATTGTAGTATTCTTTACGATGTATTTGTTTTAGTAGGCCTTATTTCAGTTTTACGAGATGCCATCATCGTAGACGCTTGTTGTTTACGATTTACTAAGTCAATGTTGACTCACTGTTGATTGTATTTGAGTGTATTTTCAAGAGTCTGTATTTTTTTCAGTTCCGGTTCACAAAGTGGACGACATAACTCACGTCAATTTTACTGACCGCGACCATTTGTGGTTTGATCCAAACTGGAAGAATGGGAACAACAACAAAGAAATGCAGCAGCAAGGATGCCAGTCTAGAGAGTCTGTGGAGGCTGCCTGCCAGGATCCAATGGCCGTCATGTTGGAGAACAACGCCAAGAATACAAATGCAGCCAATATTTTCGTCAACAAGTTGCATGGCCTGGTCTCAGAGTATGCAGAGGTCAATCATGACCTAGAATTGAGGCATAACGGAACCGAGAAGAATCGACAGCAACATCAGCAAGGACCATATGCTACAACCACTCTACTGGAACCATCAAATGTAAGCAATACACCATATCCAGTATTGGTTGTACTTCAAATAGTGTTGCAGTCCATAAAAGCAACAGAATGAACCTAAAAACAATATAGTTAGGTGGTATTTGTTCCAAGGTCTTTTCTTTCATTTGATCCAATTGTCATTCTTGCCATTTCTGGAGCTAGCATTCTTTGTTGCTTCTCAAGTACCACTTACCTCTCTTATCGCCATAATGATAACCTTTTACTGCAGTATGTCCTTTAAGGTGCCATTTGGCCATATTTTTTTGCACAACCATAGTCCTTTTCACGAAAAATTAAACATTCCTTACTAAAGTTTTTGGTATGCTTCTTACATAGCTAGAAACTCGGCCACAGATGCTTTCTTTCGTGCGAAATTTTCGCGTACTTCTAAGAATTAGCATAATTTGCCCATTTCAAATGCTGAACACGAATCAGCAAAAGAAAATCTAGGGAAAAAAACTCGAGTCAGATGCAAGCAATGACTTTTACAATAATACCATTTTGCTCCCTCCCCCTCACACAAAGTCCAATACCAAGGCTTTTTATAGCATCTTTTCTGATGACCATAAAACTGATTAGAAAGCTCAGTTCTATGGTAGTAGTTGTCAGCACTGCACATTTTTTTTTGGCAAATTGCATGTTCCCAACCCTGCTTTGCACACTCAACACCTATGGGCAATGCAGCTTAATGCAAATTGTCGATTCTGCTATGCTACTGCGGCAAAAGTCGGTAGTAAATGCACGCTAATCAAGGAGAGCAGCAGCATGATTAACTTTTCTTTTCCCCCCTACTAAAGATAAGGGTTGATTTGCTAACTACCACAGAAGTTGGTTTACTAGTTTTACCTTAACTTTTGTTGCAATCTGATGCGAAGGTACCTTTTTTTGCCTTGGAACCTCCTCGGTAATCATGATGCATTTGGTATACAGTAAAAAAGTTTGGAACATCGAGTAGAGCAGGTCAATTCCTCATTCTTGGCAACAATGTCTGAGCTTTCATTGACTTTTTTGTGATGGAAGAAAGGAACCCAAAAAAGTGAAAGCATTACATTTTGAATGGTGAAGAGGGTTGATTATATCTCATTTCCTTTTTCCTTTCCAGACTTCATTGTCCAACGGTAGCATTTTGACCCCAAGTCTGACTGGTAATGTTGGACTCAGCAGTCTTTGTCATAGTGCTGGTAGCAATAAAAGCAATAAGAGCTTGAGTAGCAAGTCTGACCAAGAGAACAATAAAACACTAGACCCAATGCTGACATCCCATGGCGCGCCCAATGGACTTCATAATGACAAAGGTGAGTAAAATTGCCTTCCAAATGAGCTACCCTGGCGGGTCATATGTCATTTTGGAACCACTTTCAAAAAGTGCTTTCTAATTCAGGCTCGGGATCCTCGACTGCATCCTTATCTGGTGGTTCAGCTGGTTCCCGAAAGACAATTAATAGCCAACAACCCCCTCCTTTACCCCCGCCACCTGCCCACGAGATCTTGCACCATTTTCCTTCCCCTTTCCAACAACCTCGTCATTTTCACAATGGAAGACTGATTCATGGAGGAGCCATTTCCGATGCTAGACTCTATAACCGATCTCTGATGGCAGGAGGGCATTTAGAACCTGGAGGACCTGGTGGACCTCCAGCACCTCTTCATCATCCACCCAATTTGCCTCCTTTGCCTCCAACCAGAGGTATGTCCTCTTACAATGGAGTACGAGCGGGAAGTCTGGCCTCTTTTGGGCATCCTGGAGCTGCCCATTTTGCCAGCCCAACCCCGATCCAGATGAATGGGTTTAGTCATTCGCACTACTCGGTTCCTGGAATGTTTTTCCACTTACCTCATCATGCTCATCCGTGTTGTTCCGGGTCCCAAGCGGCCTTCGATCCTTCGACTAGTACAGCCCTAAGCAGTAATGGGTATGGTCCTGAAGACCATTACGAATCGGCCTCTATTTGCTACGGAAGTCCAGCCAAAGTAGCTGGCCTCAAGCCACGGAATTACCGTGTACCAGGTAAGGGCTAAGCAACTATAGGACTTAGTGCACGACTAACTTTAATTTGCTTCCCTATTCGCCACGTGACCCTTAATGATGTTCCTTATGCCCTTAGGAAACCACTATGATGATCATGATGCCAACAATGAGCTTGAGGACTACTGTGATGAAGAGCAAGGTAAATACTCGATACTACTTTTGACAAGGCGACACATTATTTCAAAAAAGAAAGCCCAGCAGGAAGTCCCTTGTTAAGTGCATTACTTTTTGACTAATGATGCACCCTAGAAGTAACTTAACAAGCAAGGTTGCTTTCTAAGAGGGCAGCAACATTATAATGTGCACTACAACCAACCATAATCTGTTGTACCTGACCTGTTCAAGATACTTTCAAAAAGTATCTAGATACAGATACTATTGAGATACTCTCCGAAAAAAGTATCTATATACAGAAACTTTTAAGATACTTCCCGAAAAAGTATCTAGCTACAGATACAAGATACATTATCTTGTATCTAGAAACTGTATCTTGCATCTAGATACAGATACTTGAACAGGTCTGTGTTGTACTAGAAACTGCTTTCTATCTTTACAATATATGCACTTTGCTTCCTTGACTTCAAACTTTCAAGTTTTCCAACTACTGTTCTTCTTCTCTCAAACTTTCGAAAGGTTTTGCAAGAAATGACAAACTCTCAAGCTACTGTTGAGTCAGAATTAGTTACTTTGGCTACCCTCAAGACACCAGTAGAGCAAAGTTGCAAGTCCAATATTCCTGCGTGTAGAGAAACTCTAACTTTTGGTATCCAGTAAGGATGCCCCCAAGGGACCTCAGTCCATATTTGTCTTTGTAACTTTGTTTCCCTTTAATGAAGAAGACCAACTTATAGTAATCCAGGTCAATTTTCTCTTGATGAATTTTAGGCTGGAATGAATGGGATGAAATATCCGACAAAGGCTGTGAAAATGGAGAAGATGATAGTGAATTCTATGCCGAAAGGGATGATTCTGATTACCATGCCAAAGATACACCCAAACAAATGCCAAAAGCCCTACAACAACTCAGAAATCATTTGCCAGCGGGAGGTAGATTAGCCCCTACGCCGGATGACTTTCAGGTACTTTCCAAAATCCAATTTAGTACAGTACAAAAGCGGATAACATCGTGTCATCATGTAAGTAGGACATGAGGATAAAACTTTTGTATCGATACATTTCAGTCTTCTTCAAACTGCGGTACACCAAGGTCTTCACGGAAAATCAGTCGGCCTGTATCCCAATGCAGTACCGACTCCAATTTTAGTTCCATTTCGGGAATAATTTATGGGCAAAGTCCAATAAGAAGTCGGCATAATCAACATAATCAAAGAAAATTAAAGATGCCTGGGGTGGCAAAATCAAGCAGAAGTAGTCGAGGTAGCAGAAAAAGCAGCAACGAAAAAATATACTCGACATTCAAACCTCCTGAAAATACAGAAGAAGGCGGAAATACTGTTACGACTGGTGAGTTTTTTGTCTTGTTTTTTTGCCCTAATTTTTCCTTCAACCCCCATAAGAAGTTAGGGGGGACAGACAAATTACTTTATTGTCCTTAGGCATGCATTCATTCTTCTCGCGGTTTGTTCGCCCCCTTTTTTTCATTCTTGAAAAGTATGACAAGAAATTGGCTTTTTAAAATGACCTTAGCTATAAAACGCAAACACTAGATCTCAATTCGGTACAGAAATTCTTTGGTTTTGACATCAATGATTTTCATAGTGCACGATGTTTGAAAATCACAGAAAAAGTCTCATTCAACATTTGCAAGCGAAGCGAGCTACGTTTACATTTTGAGTGGACAAAAGTTAATTAAAAAATGTATGTTGTATCTAGATTCAGATACTTGAACAGGTCTGTAAAATTTCAATTTGACGATTTTTTTACAAACTTTGTTTTAGATCTCAGAGCAAGTTAAAAACGTCTTACACCGAATCCCTGTGGGCCTCCAAGAGGCCGTCACTCGTCTGGTATCTCAAGATACGAGGCAGAGGCCAAGCACACAGTTGCTTTCACTTATTCAATATTTCAGGTAAGAAAGCAGAAAAGAAGAAGTGACTTTCGTCTTTGTTTTTTTCTTTAATGCATGCACATGATTAAAAAGAACAGAGAACAGAGGCTTAAGAGAAGATTTACTTTGCATTTATGAAAAGATTAATTTCAGTGATCCAGCCGTCCAAGCTTTGCAGTTCCTTGACGTCATTGGAATGAAGGATCCAAGCCAAAAAGCCCAATTTTTCCGGGTTACCTTGACACAAGTCTTCCCGTTTATTCCCAGGGTAACAAGAATTTATCTGCTCATATAGTGTTTTCACATACCTTTTGTGCCTTTTTTGTACCTTTTTGAACCTTTTGAACCTAATATAATCTTAGCTCGCTTCGCTCGCAATCTTGTAAAATAAGACTTTTTCGGTCATTTGCAAACTCTGTAAGAATCAACTCACAACTTTTTTTAAGTCAATTTTTCTTTATGATGTTTCAGAAACTTTGGTTCCAACATACATGGCCCTTGCTGGAGCAAGAAATTCGAAGTCAAGAAGTTTTAGCTGCTGTTTTAGAGCCTGTATTGTTTCTGGTAGGCGAATGTAGTCCACAAGAATACACCAATATCATTTTGCCAGTTCTAAGGTACTTTTAAAAAGAGACTTTTCAAAATATGCGTACTCCCACTAATTTTCATTTTCCTTATTTTCCAGACCAGTCTTTTCCAATCCCAAAAGCATTCAAGCTTCTGTAACTTTATTAGAAAAGTTGCCCGTCATTCTTGACAAATCCAGCGAGGATGATATGAGACATTTTGTCTTGCCACTTTTATTTGATTCTTTAGAAAGCAAGATGTCTCAAATACAGGTATGTACCAAAAATAGTCACAGTGTTTTAAAAATGTATCATTCACAACATTAATTGAATACATTTTGGTACCTTTAAGTATCATTTGGTAACTTTTGGTACCTTTTTGGTACCTTTTGGTAGATGTAGCTCGCTTAGCTCGCAAAGTTTGTGAAATGAGACTTTTTGGTATTTTCAAACGCTGTGCAATGGATGGAGTATAATAATATCCGTTGATAACAAAACCAGCCTCCAGGCAGGAAGTTAACCTTCCTTAGGTTATTCTCAAACGTATTTGGGATTTTTCAGATGGCTGCAGTCAGTGTGATTCCTTGTGTACTGGATTTCTTTCATGATGAAATTGTCAGGCAAGAAATTTTGCCTAAAACTCGAAAGGTTTACGAGCAAAATGGAGGCGATGTCAAAATTGTTTTAGCTGTGTTGGCTTGTGTCTCGAAAATCCTGGATAAATTAGATAAATCCGCTATCATTGACGAAGTCTTGCCTCTATTATTAGAAGTTCGATTACAAGATGTCAACGTGCTCATTAGAGTTTTGGGTAACCTATGTAATTAAGACATAAAAGAAACTTTGCTAACAAGGTTTATTTTCAGAAATTTTTCGAATGATGGTAGCCGACAAAAAATATGGACTCTCAGTCAATTTGATTGCTACCAAAGTCTTACCTTTACTTATTCCTCAATTAGTCAGTCCTCAATTGCAATATGACGATTTTACATTCGTTCATGAAGTATTACAAGAGATGTTTGACGTTGTAGACAAGTAAGTAAATATCGATGTTCTCAATTTTCATTAGAGTAATGATTTTATAGAAAATTACGCATGATGCCGTTTGTGTAAAAAGCCAAGGAAACCTTTAGTGCCTTTAGTTTAATCGATGTTCTAAATACATTTTCGCGCTTTAAAAATTCATGAAGGGCAAATGGAAAGCTGCTTTAACAATTCTTTATGAATTTGATATATTCAATAGACATCAACGCAACAAATTGAGGTTAGACGACGTCCCGAAACTCCCGGAATGGCAAAGACTTCGCCACCAACACAGTTCCGCCGACATGACAGTTCCCAATCTGGTTATCCGAAGAGCATCTTTGGTCCCAGCTCCACACGATTTGACAGGTCGGAAAATCCCCACAGCTACCAGTGTTCAAACCACAAACTCAGAAGGATCCTCACCCGAAAACAACAACTATTTACGTGTATCAGCGGCCTTTGGCCAAAGACGCTTATCGGACAATGTTTTAACAGCACCGGGTCATCGCCGGTTATCCGGACTCATCGGTTCCTCCGCCTCGAGTCCGGGAAGTGCACCGGGAACGCCCATGGCCGTAGGTTTTCCCATTCGACGTCACTCGAGCGCTTTTGCGGCCAATCGACGTTATTCATCCAACACTTTGCTGTCTCCATCTACCAATGCACAGGTATTTTGGCCTATTTTTGGTTGTTTGGCCTTTTCGGTATATATCCAAGCACGGTTATGGTCTTTCCGCTCTGTCATCACATTTGACAAATTCTATTTCAGCTTAATCGTCAACTAGGCGGTAGCATGCCCAACTGCGCGGCCAATTCAGCTTGCTCATCGCGCCGGTCAAGTCGTGCATCAGCTGTTTCTGGTAGCGCTGCCTATGGAGGGCAGTATGGTAGTAACCCCAGCAGCCGGCGCAGTTCCGGCAGCCGGCCCGGATCACGCCGCGAGTCTTTTTTGACCCCGCAAGACTCTTCTGACTCCACTACTGGAACAACGCATTATCTTTCAGCGGCCGCGTTGGCCAGCTCAGCTGCTCAGGTGCCGGGCGGGCTTGCCGAGAATAACGGCGACTCTTCTATGTCGGCCGGTCAAAGTCTTTTACAAAGCATTGGAGCAGGCGTGGTGGGTGCAGCTTCAACTTTCTCTACTGTTACTCCGCCTAGATATCGCAAACCCTTTCTCCGGCCTTATCAACACTTTTAATAATATGTCCTCTCTTACTAACTCTTTTAAAATGCACGATTATTGAGCATTTGTCTGACTGCTACTGCAACTGTCTGAACTCTGAGCACTATTTTCTGGATGGAATGTCAAATCAATATTGCATATTAGGTATCTCACTAGATTAAAGCTTTAGTACCGTAGATTGCCTATTTAACGCCCCTCACCTAATTAACGCCCAATCATAATTAACGCATGTACATATTTTACGGCCATTCTTAAATATCCTGATTAACGCACAATTTCTATTTGATTAACACTAAAATGTGTTTTTTAAAGCTCGGGTGTTAAAAGGGTAATCTACGGTAAATACAATTTCAAGCTTATTTTTCTTTATCTTTTTGCGTATTTTGTCATTTCTTACTAGGCATGATGATTTACTTGTACTAGATGTAGGTAGTAGCATTCGAACTATCATGCAAGATTTATTATAACGAATCCTTTCTCAGGAGACCTTTCAAATAAGAAAGTGTATTTGCTACCGCATGAATGAGACGAATACTTTGCACGTTTTGCTTTAGATTTACCTGATGTGTTGTGTTTGTTAATAAAAAAATTTGCCTTTTTATTTTCTTTTTTAAAAAATTGCTAATTCATGAAAAGGATATTTTGACCAACTATATTACATGTATCCATTTATTATGTAATTTATGGACTATGGTCACATTTTCTTACAGCATCAATTATTTGGCCGCAAATGAATCAAAGGATGACCATACGGAAGTCGGAAAAAGAAAACTATATCTCAATTACACTGCACAATTTTATGTTCAGAAATAAAACATTTCTTCTCTTTTATTCAACGCAAAGACCTTTGAAAAGATCCACTCAACCTCCGCCGTCTCTCTTTTTTAAATGGCTCCTTGTTTTTTCAAGAAAAAATGTGTCATGATATGTTCATTGTCTCGGGATATGACCGCAGCTGTAATTCCATTGATATTTGGTTGCCTAAAAAAGATAAGAATATCTGAATTTTCGCGCCAAAAGTAACAACGGCGCGCGCAGCCGCACAGTGGTTTGCCGTGCCAGCACAACAACGGCGCGCGCAGCCGCGTAGTGGTTTGCCTTGCCAGTACGACAACGGATAAAGTCCAGCCGCCATTTCCATCTTTCTACTGTTTTTGTTTGCGGAGGTGAGTCTCGCCGTAAAAACAGGGGAAAATGTCTGGACTTTAAAGACCAATAGCAAGTCTCCTGGACCATGAAAATTCAAAATTTCAAAACATGGGACCTTTAAAAAGGTTCAAATTAGAGTTATTTTGTGAAAACTCATCCGGCCTAGGCCGGCAAGCCCCTCCAGAAAGCTATAAAAAGTGCCCAACTTTAGTGATTTTTTTAATACAGAAGAAGTGGAAATTCTGAAAATTAAATTACATGATTAAAAACCTTAAAATCCAGAGATTTTAGTTATATTATTTAAAAATTCTATTGTTCAAGGAAATTACTCATAATTCAAGATTAAAGGCGGGCGGGTTTGGGCCTCCCCGGGAACTCGCGGATTCTGAAATGTGATCGGTAACGCTCGAACTTGGTACACAGTGCACCTGTAGGTTCTAATATTGATTTTTGGCGCGAAAATTAAAAAAAATATCAAATTCTTCTTACTTCATTTGTGATTTTTTCAATACTTTTGCCAACACTTTGACCACCTCCAAATGGCCTAAACTAGATGCCACCCAAAGAGAAGTCGCTTGATCATCTTGCCTTGGTACCATTGGATCAGCTTTGTACTTGAGAAGCAACTTGACCACTTCCAGATGACTAGAAATGAGATGATGACCAAATGAATCTCAAGTTGAGATTTTCCAATCCTCCTTGGACAGGAGGTCGCGGAAAGTAACGAAGATTGAAGACCATCAGAGATAATTCTGACCTGTTCATTGATGCTTGAAAAATTGGTGTTAATCCTTGAGTATTTCGATGGTTGACTTTGGCTTTCTGACTGAGTAAGAAGTGTGCCAGATCCTTGAAACCGTTAGCTGCCGCTATGGATAGCGGAGAATCGCCTTTCGCATTCAATGGGTCCACAGATTTCTAAAAAAATCAAACGATCCTTTTTAGTAATTAGACTTTTAAAATTGTTTGAAAAACCGCAAAACTGACCATTTTCGGTGCCAACAACTGACTTGCTGGTAAATTCCCATTTTTGGCTGCATAATGCAATGCAGTATTTCCTTTATCATCCGTAATATTCCAATCTAAAGTTTTGCTGCTCTTGCCAAATGCCATCAAAGTTTTTAGTGCTTCAAGGTTGTTAAGATCAGATGCAGCAGCCATATGCAAAGCGCATTGTCCTTTGAAATTCTTGGCATTGATATCCAAATCCGGATGGTTTTCAAGGGTTGAAGTCATCAAGTCAGATCTGCCAATTCGCGCTGCATCAATCAACAAAGTAGACAAATCTCGAAAGGCAGCAATTTTACCCGAAAAAATCTCAATCATGAGGTGTTGGTCAAAATCTTCATCTACAATAAAATCCGTTTTTTGCACCACAATTTTGCTTTGTTTTTTGCTTTTGTCCAGAATAATGCGATGCATGGTGACGGATAATGGGGTCTTGGTATTTTGGCCTTTACCAAAAACCAACTCGATGGCATCGTCTTGACCGACCGGCAAGTAATCCGGATAGACCTGAATGCTAACAATTTCCGCTTCCTCATTAAGCACTTCATTTGGAGTTGTCCATTGTAATCCTTCAGACATAAATCGATACGAAGAAGCGAAAAGTTCATTTAATCGAACTTGTAACATTTTTCGCTTGACTCCAGCCTTGAACATTAAGATATCCATCATATCAACTCCAGATTTCCCATGTTTCATTTCATCGAGAAGATTGTCAACTGTTGTTTTCATCAAGGCGCCAACCTCCTTTTTACGGTTGACACTCAATTTGGCAAAGGGTAAAAAGCATTCCTCGGACTTGTCATAACATTTCATCATGAGCAAACAAAAAAGTTTGATTTTGGTGCAAGTGACTCGGCCTTCGTTATCTTGAGCCGTATGAAATCCATCAGTAGCTTTATCAGCGCCTTTACTGAAAGCCTCATAAGCATCGGAATAATTCTCATGTTCCAAGCTTGTCAATCCTTCGGTCAACTTGTCCTTGGCAGATTTCCTTCCCAAGTCTAAAATCACGTCGATTTTCTTGGATATTTCTCGTAATTTTCGTTGAATAAAGGCCAAAGTGATTCCTGTGGTACTGAAAGTCATTGCGGTAGAGGCTGAGGGGATGAGCAATTCGAGTCCGGATTTAACGGCCTCGGTAGCTGCAATGGCTCCGGCGATCTTGAACAACTCCGGACCGGGTATGGTCAAGCCCATTTGTTCACATAAGTCTTCTGCTACTTCAAATGCCGCGTCCATCTTTGTTGTATGAATATCAGCTACTGATAAGTTCAAGCGCTATAAATTACTTTGAACGTCAATGCTGGAGATAAGCTTGCCTATTATTCGGGCCTGTCAAACAATTTTAAATCCTAAGCTTCTTGATAAAGAAAAGAACGCGGAACAATAAATTAAGGACAACATTTTTTCATCGACTAGATTTTGATAGTTTATTACCACTTTAGATTTAGCGAACTACGACTAACAGAACTCACACGTGTCCTGGAAGTCGACCTGGACCTGGAGCGATTTTTGCTTAGGTTGCCATAAGAAGCGTCACGATCGAAGCTGGCTTTTCGAGCGTTTCGCACATTCCTTGTGAATTCTTCATCGCCATGAGACTGTGGTTCCGGCTCCGGTTTACTAGCCCCATAAATGGGCATACCCATAAACTTGGGAATATCATCTCGGCCAGTCCATTTTTGTGAATTTTCATACTTTTTGAGGACAGAATCCGAGCGCTTGAATTTCTTCTCAGTCACATACTTGAACATTCCTTCCCCTGGCAATCCTGGAGACCACTTTGAGGTGTAAATAACTCTGTAGAGTAAAAACCAGACAAGGACAGCTAAGGAAGCGCCAATTATTTTTTCTAAGGTGATGTGAAAATAGAGACTAGTAAAGTAGAGCATGATGTCCCACAAAGCCACAAATAAGGCCAGAACGCAAAATAATAAGCGTACCCACGGAGTATAACTTTTGTAATTGGCACGTAGGTGTAAAAATTCTTCATTTTTCAACTTTGTCAGTGCAGTTTGATGCTTGTCACCGGATGATGATAAGTCAGTGGAAAGTCGTTTATGTTCTTCGTTCCGGAGCATATCCTTGATTCGCTCCCAACCCAAATAGGCTTTTGATTCCTCAATGATAAACAGATTGTTCCAAATCAATAAGAAACAATGACCTGCAAGTGTAAAATGTTTTTAAAAATTTCGCCAAAATGAAAGGAGTTATGCAAAGATTCACGAATTTTGTCGTGATTTTTAATGTGAAAAATATCGTTAAAAGCCTTTTGCAATTGACATACCTGAAATATCAAAGCCTTTCCATCGATAGCCTTTAGCGGCACATTTCTGTTTAGTGAGGTATTTGGTCACACTGCAGATTCCGGATCGATATTCAATAATCTCAAATAAGGATGTAAAGGTGAACCAAACCAGGGTTCCCATAGCCAATCTCAATACTTGATTACGTACTACATCACGATTACCACAACTGGTAGTAAAACTTGTCACAGCCACAAACAACCCGACAAAGGTAATGGTCCATCCCCAGCCCCACTTGACAAAGAAGAGGTTGAAAAAGTTGTCAGCTTTGGAAAAATAGGACTTGGTGCCCTCGGTCCCAAAGTCGCCAATAACGCTTAAAATTAACGTGCCCATAATGTAAGCGCCAATGCGGGTAGAAATATCTGCACCGTAAATGATTTTTCGGGCCACATGGACCACCATCATGATAAGAACATGTTGAACCGAAGCGGCTTCGGCTAATGGTTTTGTCCCTTTGGCTAATGACCGGGCCGTGTCCATCGGCCGGTATTTCATTGCCGTTGACTTTCCTTTTGACTTCGTCATCTTGATTTTTCCAAGAACGGCGGCATTGAAAGTTGTTCAAAGTTGTTTAGTAGCTGAAATGATATTGCAATAAAAGTGTCAAAGGTAGGAAAAAGAAAACAAAGGAAACGGAGAATAACGGCGTCAAAGTTTTTTCATCTTCTTTGCATTTTTGGCAATACAAAGGGGAATGCATTAAATTAAGCGTTTGTTTACTTGTCATGTCATTTATTTCGTAAAATTGTTGCAAGAAAAATGTTGCTGACGAGAAAGAAACAAAGTTTTGAATCACTTTATGATTCATATACTAAGAAACAAGTAACTTACCTATTTATAGATAGCACTGACTTTTGGTGTAAATACTGCAGAAGTAGAAAACTTTCCGAAGACTTTCTAATTTTGGCAAGCGGCCGGCAAAAGGCAAAGCGAAAAGTTGGGAGATGCAAAATTGCTGCTAAAGTTTTCACTTTTCCTTCCAAGATTGATAAAAACAATAACAAAAACAAAAATTGTAAAATCTTTAAAATAACTCGTCAAATTGAAGTGTTCATGAGTCAACTTCCAAGAATTCGTGAACTTTGACGGAAAAAACTTGTCAAAATAAGTAAACAAAAACAAGAGTTTTGATTGGCGGAATTTTCCGCCCAACTAGCCGAGATGAAAAGGTTGGCTGGACAAATTTTGGCCCAAGAAAATTTTGACCTGTAGCGGGAGCGTCTTCTCAGTAGGAAATTCAGTAATTTTTGCGGAGTCTAAATAAAGCTCAAAAATGCAAAAATTTCGAGTGCCACCAATTCCACCGAGAAAAACGCCGTTGAAGCCCAAAAAGACCTCGAAATCCAACTTGTCTTCACTTGTTTCTGAGTATGACGAATTGTGCCAAAAATCTCAAACTTTTAATAATGGTGGCGAAGGAGAACTTTTAGCGTTCATGAAAAACGCTAAAGAATGGCGCCAGAAAATGTTTACGGCAGAATCTGAGGCTCAAAGAGTGTCAAAATTGTTATTTGACACCGAAAAAGAATTACAATCTAAGGATCAGAAAATCAAACAAGCTCGACAAATGGTCAATTTGGAAATGCGTGAAAGGCAAAAAGTAGAACAGGAATGTGAGGAATTGCAAAGAAAATGGGGATCATTGCAAAGTTTTGTGAAGACCGGCGCTGGAGTTAATAATGATACTCTGCAGCGGATCAGAAGTTCCGTTTCATCAAGTATACTCAACACTCCCATCGGAAAAGGAAAGAAAAGAGATGAAATAATACTAGAATGCTCTCAAGAATCGATATTAGATGCCTCCGACTTATTTGAAGACTCCGCAGACAATCAGGAATTAGATCACCAAGAACAAAGTAGAAGGAGAAGGTCTTCTAGAAAATCCACCACAAATAAATCCATCGTTACGATCACGACCACAACCGTTGATCCCAATGGCCATGTTCATTCTACAGCTGTGTTAGAATCGGCAGACCTTCCAGAAAAGGTAATTTTTTTCGGCACTGTACTCATAAATTTGATGCATTTCTATGACGTTCCTCTCATTTTATCTTTATTTAAAGGTCAAAACCCCGGGTAGAAATTCCATTAAAAGAAACAGAGACTTTCTTGCTAGCCACGACTTTCAAAAGAAGAATGCGGTTGGTGTACGTGAAAGATGCGGGATATGTGACAAAAAGATCAAATTTGGCAAGAGCTGTGTGAAATGCCTAGGATGCGGGTTGGTTTGCCATCCGGAATGCAAATCAGAGGCCTTTGCTTCGTCTTGCATTCAAGAAATTTGCACACCTGACAACCTTTTTTCGCCTTTAATGGCCTCTTCGGGTAATACTGTACCCGTGGCAAAACGTACACGAGCTGGAACTCAAGATTATTTCCAATCCCCGCTGCTCAAAAAGAAGTATTAAACTAACGGAAGAAAATAAAAACAAGTTTTCTATCAGAATTAAGCAAAAAATATCTCAAATCAGAAAAGGAAGAAAAAAAATCGTGAAAGTTTGTTTACGTTCTAGCTAAGCAGTGCAGATCTCCCAGTTGAAGCTGTTCTGCCAATCTCAAAATCTAACGAAAGGCGAAAAAAAATCGTGAAAGTTTGTTTACGTTCTAGCTAAGCAGTGCAGATCTCCCTTCAAGCCTTTTTCAACGAGTTTTATTTGGAGTAATTATCTTTTTTGTTGTCTGCTTTCTAAGTATTTTGGAGATCAATATAATTGTTGGACGGTGGCCGATCTTCGGTATTTGTTTGCTGATGCCCTGAAGCTTGGCGCTGAATATCCACCTCGGCTATTTTCGGGCCAAAGTTTCACGCCTTGGACGCTGAAGATGGAATCCTCTGCAAAGTGAAAGCAAAAACTCTAGAGACCATTAGATACGTTACGCTCTTGACTTTCTTTCCCTTGCTTGGCTTTTGGCTACTGCTGCTTTTACAGAACCATTACAGATTAAAATTCTTGGCGAGGCCTCGGCCTCGCACTCTTCTTTCCCCAAAAATAAGAGCTACACCTGATAAGAAACTTTGGGAGCAAGATACAGAGTTTGAAAATGACCAAAAAAGTCGTGAAAAAAATCGTGAAAACTTTTTTTACATTCAAGGCGAAAAACTCCATTCATTTTGACGAGATTGTTTTCACAGAAAATTTCGAAATTCCATTTTGATAAACAATTTGAATTTTCGCACTAAAAATCAACTTGAAAATCTACAAATGCAATTTTGGTCAATTTTGGCGTGAAAATTCAATGAATTCAATTCGTAATTCTAAAAAATGTTCTTTTATGGTAGATTTCTAAACGCTGTGTGCAAAAAAAGGGTAGAAGACAAGAGGGCTAATTTAGGATTGCAAAAGGCCTTTTACTTTACTTTAGAAAAGAAGACTTTTTAGAGGGTGTTGATGATGCAGCCCAAGAAACATTTTTACTAGCAGAACTAATCTATCTTCATTACTCACGATGCTCTATCCTCTTAGAAATACACTTACCATCGTCCAGCTCGAAAATCTTGTGAGGTAACTCTGCAAAATAACGATGTCGCAGCGCCTGTTCTGCGCTGATTCGCTTTTGAGCTTTTTGCTGGAGAAGCAATGTGGCGAAACTTTCAGCAAAAGGAACATCGACTAGGCGTGGCCAGGCCTCGCCCAACCTTGTGGGCGGCGGATAATAGCAAAGTTTATGAGGCTTGTAGTTGGGCAAAGAGGAGACTCCAGGCCATGCATCTTCCGTGGGAGTTCCTACTACGCGGAAAATTTTGTCCAGCTAAGGGGAAAAAATATATAAAAGTCCACAAAAAGTTAGATGTGCCATTATTTTTCTTTTTTACCTGATCAAATATGTCCCGGACTCCTGGAAAACATGGAGCTCCATTGAGCATTTCCACTAAAATGCAGCCCACTCCCCAAACATCCAAAGACGTCGTGTAGTTGGTCGAGCCCAAAAGAACATCTGGAGGTCGGTACCATAGAGTCACCACCTCATGGGAATAGGTATGCGAGGGCACAGATTTGGCACGAGCCAGACCTGCAAGGAGGATATGGAAATCATATTGCTTTCAGCCTAGGGCTTGGGCTAGCAAAAGAGATTTTATTGGAATTCTTGTTGAAAACTTCATAGTTCGAATCTAGTTCATAGCTTCCTTAGTGTTTATCAGCCAACTTCATTTTCTAAACAACAATCACAGTCTTTGAAATTCATTCAAAAAAGTCTCATTTTACAACATCGCCAACGAATAAAGTAATACCTAAAGTAAAGCTTTAGATTTTACAGATGCAACATTGGCCATTTTGGCACGAAAATTCAAATATTTGAACAATAATCAATACAAACAGAATGGTGCAAATTCAAATTAGACATTTTGGATAATTTTCAAACTGTGTAGATTGCCCTTAGGATTTAGGGTTGCAAAAGCTTTCATGGTTGAAGTCATCACAAAAGTAGTGATGGCGGGGATGCCATGCCAAGCGTAGAAACGCTTTTGCTTGGTTTTTTGCGCTAGTGTGTCTGTAAGAAGAAGACATGGGCGGAACAGAGAGATGTCATCATCAGAAACGCAACCATTTTATCATCTGAGCAAAAGGATAAAAGGAGAGCAGCCAATACAGGAGGAGTTTGTACTAGTGGCAGAAAAATTGTGCTTTGCTTTCTAAACCATGATGGCCATGGTTGAGCGGCAAAGAAAAAACCATAAATGTCCCACAAACGATTAGTTGCCATCTTACCGTAAGAAAAATAACCAGCAATAAAAATGACGATTACTGGGAAGCAATAAAGATTTCCGGTCTGTCATGGCTCATGCGTAAACTAAACCGGCAGGTGGCGGTACTGTCTGCAGCCGAGCTGGCGGAATTGGCATTTATAAATCAGGTCCAAAGCGAGCGATGCGAGCAATGTAATGTATGAATGTACTAAAATTATTGTTGTTGTTTTTCAAGCGCACGCTTATTTGAGCGCACGCGTTTTCGAGTGCACGCTTCTTTTTAGCAAACGCCATTATGTAACAATAACAAAAACGCGACATTTTTCAAGTTATTTCAACTTTATGGTCTTATTTTCTGTTTGCTATGGAAAGTGAAAAAGTGGCTTGAGGCTAGAAAGGCCCTGAACGTTGGATAAACGTACCAAGAAGGCGGCAACGCGCTTGGAGGGGCGATCGGATTTTTTTTCATACACTAGTGCGCCTTGGCTTTAAAAGCCTTGTGCACTACTGTGTAGTAGTTGCTTTTATGAGCAAAGTGGGTTATAAAATCTCCTAATGGTCCAAGGAGTGAGAGAAGTTTGGTAATACAATTTTCCAGGGACTGAACTCAAAGGATTTTTTTTTCGGGTTTAAAAAATGAGGCTTCTAGAAGGCGCTGATTCCAATTTGTAAAAGGAGCTGAACTCTGGTGAAGGGAACTAGAGAAATGAATGCAGATAAAAGGGGAGAAAAGCAGAACTCAAAAGCAGGGGACCTCCGCCAACTACTCATCTCTCAAAAGAATGTGCCATTCTCCCCTTTTGCCTTTTAGTATTACTACCATATCCCAGATGTAGTTTTGGCTCCTCTTTTATCCATTCAAGCGAATACTTAGCTTTACTAACCAAATATGTAACGTAAATCGAGGGTAAAACTAGGAAGCATTTTGCTTTTTTCATATGTCGACAAACAGCAAACACTGCAGATAAAAATTTGTTTTAACTCTCTACAAAAATAGTCAAAATTATAGAGGGTAGTCATCAGCTGATCAGTAGTGACGTCATAAGGTAAGGAAAGCAAGGAATTAGCAAAAGTGGCAAGTGACCTTCTGGAGCCCTCATAGATAGCTGTCAAAGAATGATGGGTAAGCTCAGAAGATGGATTGAACCAATTTTCATAAAAGCTCTATCAGTGAAGAAAAGAAGAAGCCTAAAGGTAGATACCATACCATACCATCTAAAGACTGTATGTACTATTTTTTGCTACTTGAAAAAAGTTAGCCCAGAGAGTCCGTAGTCCACCGCCTAAAAGTTTGACCTCAAAGTTGTAAATTATGAAAGTTTCTCTTCGGACTTACCAAAGTCGGCCAGCTTGAGTTCTCCAATCTCGCTGATGAGCAAATTTTGGGGTTTGACATCTCGGTGTAAAATCCGCCGGCGATGACAATACCATAAACCACGAAAGAGTTGAAACATGAATAATTTAACGTTGCGGGGATTGATGCCACCGGGATGCGACTCCAAGTATTGAGATAAATCAGTGTGCTAAAAAAAAAAGAAAATTTTAAAATCACACAGGTTGGAGTCTCGTTTACAGAAGAAAAATATTTGAATTTTCGCGCCCAAAATAGCTTTAAAGTTTACAAAACGGAGCAAATTTCTTTAATTTGAAATTAAATGTAAATGAGACTATTTTAAGCACTAAGGGCACTTACGACGTATTCAAAGACAAATGTTAATGAGTTTCTAGTATGAATAATGTCATGCAGGGTCACAATGTTGTTATGCTTGAGCTCTTTCAAAAGTGAAGCCTCTCGAATGGCGGTGAAAGGTGTACCTTCCTCTTCTTGAAGTCGGATCTCTTTCAAGGCCACGACTTGTTGAGTTAAACTGAAAGAAAATAAAGTAAAAGAAAATGTTATTTCGACTGAAAAGTAATCCAACAAAGAGTAACAAAAGTTGGCAACAAATTGGTAGTGTTTTTCTGCCTTTTTGTTTCCGCTTCTTTTCTTGATGCAGATAGAACACTAGAGTTGATCAGTGGGTCAGTTCCCAAGAGACTTGAGGGGTTGCGGTAAGAAAAAACAAGTAGCAAGCTCGAGAAAGCACTAAAAAGAACCTAATTTTGGCCCCAAAAATCTACAGAAAGTTCATTGGTACAAGAATTAATAAAAGTAGAAGGAGGAAGGCAAAAAAATGCATCATTTTTGGGGTTTTTCTCTGCAGTACACACTATGTTAAAAGTCCAATTTTTGGCCCAAATGTAGATTTTGTGTAAACCTTCTTTGAACCTTTGAAACTGTAAAAGTCAACCCAGCCTAATCTGTAGAAAGTTAGTCACCCTAAAAAGTGTTTTTGGTGGTTTTCATGTGGAAAAAATCCAGATTTTTGTGACCTTTTTTATATTTTGGAATAGTGTGCCACTGTGCAGTACTTCTGGTGAAATATTTCCTAATCTACATATTCTTTTCACCTACACTTTTCAGCTCTGCTTCAGCACGTTTTCTGTCAAGAAGAGATGGTATACTAGGTATGTGTGGCCCATAAATTGAATCATTTCCTTGATTTCTTCTATAGAACAGACAGACAGAAAAGTGGCCCTACTACTCTATATCTATAATGTAATCAAAGTTGGGATAAGGCTCGGGAAGAATTTTCTCATTTCTCAAAGTAGCTTGCTCTATCTTATTCTGTCTGTCATTATGCAAATCTGGGTTTCCTCAACTTCTGGTTGATGAAGAAAGACGTCTTCCCCGTCTTTCCTCTTCTTCTCTATTAGCATCCTTCCAAGGTCAACTCCCAGTACAATAAACGGCGGGAGATATGCAGTTAGATTGTTACAGTATCATATAAGACTGCATTTCAGGCTTGGCGCCTAGTTTCTTTTATCGATTTTATCGATTTTTGGGGGGCCAAAAAGGAAATGATATCCAAATATTTGACTACAGTCATGACGTCATCAAAATGACATTAACGAACTGATTTACTAATGCCGATTCCGCCAGCTCGGCTGTTACGGCAAACCAGCCTGGCCTACAGACAGTACCGCCACCTACCGGTTGAGTTCAGCTGCGACAAACAATTACTAGGCAGGAGGCCTGTAAATGTCTGTGTTTGTATAGTGTTTTGGTTCTTGTGTGCATTCGTAGCCGCCACGCCACCGTCTTTGCTTCAGCCTTCCGAGCCTTCAAGGCTCAAAAAGAAAACGTATGCAAAAGTGACATGACTTTTCTCAAGTGGGATGCATTTTCTACATAGTATAGTACTATGGTACCCCTTCAGAAATATGCTTTCTCCCCCCCTTAATAATGTTGTAGCAAGCTGAAAAAGTTTTTCTTGTTTTATGAAACTTACTTGCTGTATCCTTTGAAAACGGTGGCATAAGACCCCTCGCCCAATTGTTCTAGTTTGATGTATGCTTCTTTTTGTCCGTATGGGGAATCTCCCTGAAATGAAATAATGAAAAATGGATGCGTATGTCAAGAAGGGATTTTTATATGGATGGCTCTTGAAGCAAGAAAAATATGTTTGCTTTCATAACATTAATCAAACTCTTTCAGTAGCTTTGGCAAGCAAAGCCGTGATGATGGTAGTGGGGACATAAGACGCAGTGGCGACAAAAGAGGCAAAAGAAAAGCCTAAGAAAAAAGTTCTTATATCTTGCCAGCTTTCATCTTGTGTTCTAAACACAGCGTTTGAAAATCGACAAAAACAGATTTGATATGTTTTGAAAATAGCGCTGTGCGCCTAGCTGCGCTAATAAATGAAAGCAAAAGCTTCGCTCACAGTTTTGAAAATGAGACTTTTGGGTATAATTTTCAAACGATGTACTAAAGCCTTATTAAAAGTCTTTTAGATAAAGTATCACCAAGAAAATTGGTAAGTGTAGGATTTTTTCTCTCTTTTTACTCTATAAGATCATTGGAGCATGTTCCAATTTGAGTTGCTGGCTGCTAAAGTTGTAGCTACCATTTTGTGACTAGCCAGTAGCCAAGTAGCATCAAATGGCAAGATTGATGAGGAGCTTGTTCACAAAGTGGAGGAGCAACTGCAGAACTTTCTTTTCCGAAAGCTCTGCTGCTCTCTAGAAGCTCCTAAGATGGATTTTCCTCTCAAGTTCAATTCCTTTTCTTTGCAAATCAAAATTGCTTTCTACTAGTAGGACCCGGGTTAGACCCCCCTCCTCCTCCCAAGTAAGTCGAAGTAGGATGCTATGCATTTTTCATATTCTTGCAGAGCTTTGCTTACTTCCTTGTCCGTCGTTGAAAGCGGCTTCTAGGGCGAGAATGGAGCAACTCCGATTTCCTCTACTCTTATAAAAGTACTTCCATAAAAGATGTTCTACTGCAAGTTTCAAAGAAAGTCGAAGATAGAACGAATGGTGTACTATACATACATGAGAGGAGCAATTTCCCCAATGGAAAAATAGACCAATTCCTAGGTTGCTATTCGATAATCCAATGTCTATTGGCATCTAGTAAGCAAGATAAATCCACAGCCATTCGTCGCGGTTGTCTAAACAAAAATCTACACCATGTCTGAAAATACTGTAAATTACCGATTTAACGCCCCTCTCTTAATCAACGCACAGTTTAAATTGCCAAACCCCCGGGCATTAAATCGGTAGTCTACGGTATTTCGCTTGATGTGTAGTATTGATTTAGTCATTTCAGCTTTTTGACTGACACAAAAGTTTTGAGCTACTTTCGTCCAAGAGCCAAAATGTTGAGCAGCATAGTCCTTTTTGGCCTCTAGCATCTTTTCTGCAGCAGTTCTGTCGTAGTACAAACACTAAGAAAGAAAGTTGGACTTTCCAGAGAGTTAGAGGAGAGCCCGAAAAGGAGCAGAGAGCATAGCCCCAAAAACTTTAGACAACTAGTATGGTAGTAGTAGTTGTGTGCGTGACAAAGTGCATCATTCTCAAACTGAAAATGAGCTCCATCATCCTTTAATTAATTCAAAGGGGCTTTCACCACAGAACAAGAACATTGGCCATAGAAGCACTAACTGCTTTCTCTTTAGCTAAGAACCTTTAAGACATTGTTCCCCATCCACAAAATAATCAATAAGAATCAGATGGGACACTAAGCATCATTTCCATAAGTGTGTCATACCGTCGAAGTAAAAATGGGGGCGAAAAGAAAGCTTGTTTAGAAAGCATCCTAACCTTAGAGGACAACCAAGAAAATCATGCACGAAAAGCTTAAACTTTTTTGCAGAGTTTTCCCCCTAGGGATCCTACTTTTCGACCCCTAGGCAGACTATTCAAGGGTCATTTTTCACGGGACTCATTTGTTATCTCCATAAAGCTTGGTCTATGTACCATAACTGGCAAAAACGCCTGAGGTGCTAACAACAAACATCCCGCTGAGTGATTGTGAGACTAATGTGTAAACAGAGGAAATGAATCTTATTTGGAGTAGAACAATGAGTAGGAAACTTTGGATCTTCATCTCAAAGTATCCCTTCGTCACACAGTTGTTTGAAACTCACCAAAATGTCTCGTTGTTGAATTTCAAATAAAATGAGACTTTTTGAGTCCATTTTCAAACACTGTGTTCGCCCCTAATTAATGCTATAGTAAACCTAAACCCAGAGTTCTGGTACTGCTGCTGGTGCTCATGACAGCAGAAACCGACCACAAAACCGAGAAAGTTTGCAAGTTCTCAACTAAAGGACATCAAAGGATAGAGAAGAAGTGAGAAGTCCATTGGGATTTACTTCATTGTGTGGATGGGGAATGAAGGAGGGAAATGTGGATTCGCAACTCGCAGTCGCAGACTTCGGATCGGATATCCTTTCTTAACCCTAATCTACAGGTCGGCCTCGAGGTTTGAGGCCACTTTACTTACCCCGAAAGCCGAGTATCGTTTGGTACGTCTTTTATCTACTTGATCCAGAAAGACTTCGGATTGAGGTCTAGGAGGTTTCTTGGGCCGTAATATGACTTTGACTTCTTGTTTGATCTCGTCCTCGAGCAACCGAGAATCCGAGGAGACAGAAAGTTGTCTCAGACCCATTCGAGTACTGCTTTCATCTTCATCGTAAAGGCCTCGATTTTCAGAAGCCGTGCCTGAGCCCGCTGGCTGTTGCAGAACGTCCCATGAGTCAGATTTTCGCGGACAGCCTTGGTCAGAACCTCCGCCACCGTGTAGCCTATCCCAACCTAAAAGAATATGAAATAAAATATGCGTGACAACATTGTTGCTTTCTAAAAAGTGTTACTCTGTATATCGTAAGGTAACACTGTCAAAAAGTGCACTAGGAACAAGTCAAGGGGGGATTTATATAAAATCCTTTTCCAATATTACTATTTTCTCTATAATACACAGTGTTAAAAATATTTTAGCGTTTTTGTTTTGATTACGTAATGGCGTGCACTCAAAAAAGCGCGCGCTTGAAAATCATAACAAATTAGCGTTGCCTCCTGAAAATGAGACTTTTTGGGTCATTTTCAAACACTCTGTGGTTTTTTTGGTAAAAGGATGTTGGGGAGAAAAGAACATCAAAGGAACTCTTTTCTCAGGGACACATCATAGAAGTGATGGACAAAAGAGAGTTCAAATGTTATCGGAGAAGAAAAATGGAATGGCATCTATGCTTTCTCACGATGTACTTTGTACTATAAAAGGGGGGACAGGGACTTTTACTGTGATCAAATCTTTTCTTGGCAAATGCCTGAGATTACCTGCAATAGACGTGCCATTTTTCCCTGGGATGTTTCCATTTGGCTCTACTCTATCTAGGAATTCTGCACTGTAGCCACTATAACGCAGTTGGGTCAATTTGGTAGGCATTGAGATACCAACACTGCTCTTGCTGGAGCTCACCATGCCACCATGGTGAGCCAGTGATGCTGGAAGCTCACTCCTGGAAGACTTCTTGGCTCTCCGACGCAGACATTCTTTTTTGTTGAGAGCTGCAAAGAAAAATGGTACAATCAAGAAATGATTCCATTTCATTTGACGAGAAAAATGTGGTAGAAAATTCGCCGAAAAAGTCTCAGTCTTTCCATCAAAACAAGAATTTGTTCTGATTTTCAAGCGCCGGCTTTTTTGAGTGCACTCCACTACGTAATCAAAACAAAAACACTCTAAAGAAGCCTTTTGAGACCTTTTTTGGGGATTTTCATACAATATGACTTTCTTTTTTCTTTATCATTGCTGACCGTCAATGCAAGAAAAGAAAGGCTGATGATATGGAAAAGACTATTGCCGTAGTGGCGGTCATTTGTAGTGAACCACAACAGCAGCGGCTTCTTGCGGAATCCCTGAGCCCGCATAATGAATCATCAATTTCTCCTCTAACCATCAAATAAAAGGATAACAAATATCGTAGCTTTCACTTTTTTGGGTCAGTAGAAAGCAGAATAGTAGAGAAGGCCTTTACCTAATTTGCTGAAGGAATGTTGGAGTCCACGTTTCAACTTTTGCACGGTTGACAAGTTTCGTTGATGGGGAGGAGAACTGCTAGAGTAACTGTGGGCGGCATCCCGCGGGGACCCAGATGAGCTAGGAGACTGAGTTTTCACTGCAAAAAAGAAAAAGTGGTGAAACAATGCTGGAAAAGCAGAGGGCGAGGGGAGACACGAAACTTCTCCCAAGGGACCGTCAAATACCTAAGGCATCTAAATTGGCAGATCGCAGTATTGTGTAGTGTGTTGTAGTCTCCCTACTTTTATTATATCCTAGGATGCTAAGCGCATAAAGTAGTTTACGAGCATGAAAGATGGTTGAAATGGGACATTTATTAGTTTTGTCCCTCTGTATACTACTCTGATGTCCCTAGGGCCTTGAAAAAGAAAGCATCCTTTTGAAGTTAAAGCCTTATTGGCGGCTAAGAAAATGCACTTCTAGTCCTTCCAAAACCTAAATTTCACAGCTTAAGTTTGGGCAAGAAAGAATCTAGCAAGGAAAAAAAATGATGGGCTATCTATTGCAGTTGGAAGATAAATGAAATTGTGTTGCTCTCTCGAACATTTTTTTTGCAACGTCAATTCTTTTTTATGATCTCGGCTCGGTCCATTTCATAAAAGGCTTTTTACGATGTTTGGGGGGCCTTTCTTTTGGGGCCTAAACTATGCAACATCATAAAAAAGAAAATTCAAAAGTACCATACGGTACGTCCCAACAACTTTTGTACATACCGGATGTCCCAACAAGTCTCAAAATTCTAGTTTGGCGAATGAGATATTCCATCCAAAACTTGTTGGGACACCCGGTAAGTACACGTGTGATATGTGTGACACCATTGTTTGTTACAACAAATCCCTGGAACATGAGTCATCTAATAGATTCATGAGAAGACTCGCTAAGTATCTTTTCGGTGTATTCCCCCATCCACTTGCATTATGTATTCGCAATATCCCATTACGTTTTCCTATTAAGATACAAGTAACAAAGAGCACTAGAAACTTACTTTGAATTTTGAGTGTACTGTCACAGTGTCACAAAGTTTATGACTGTGACTCTAGGCAACGCAGTAGAGAAGATTTTGGGATGCAAGCGATTTTCAATTGAATGCAGTTTCTGACTACTACTGAAGAATGAAGCTCTAGCAGAGGAGAGAGGCCCGTCTCATCTGCTAACATTTTTTATTCCCTAAGGAAATTTTTCACAGCTTGTCACCAATCTTTTGCTTCCATTGTGACAGCTGTCACAGATAATCGCATGATTTACGTCTACGTAAATGTAAGCTGGATTTGAAATACAACGGATACGTTCAACTCTAATGTGTTTTGTATGCAAATGATATGCGGAATACATTTCTTAAATTATCTTTAACTCAATGTAGATGAATTGTCCCTAATATGAAAATTGCTTTGAACCCAACCGGCGGAAATTTTATCACTTCATTTTTCACGCAATTTTCGATCCAATTAACTCCGGAATTCTTGTGGAATTTTAACTTACCTCTTCCAATGGCGATGTCACATTGCCTACATTCCAATGAGCTACACCTCGGTGGAGGTGCCTGCGTTATTTGCATCATTATTAGCAAAGATTCTCCATCGTAGCATCAGCTGTTCAGTTTTTGCGGTAAGGATTCTTGCAACAATGTTTTCTCTAGCTCTGCCAAAGACACACTGTGAAACCGAGCAGCGGTGCGCTGACTGCCAAGAGTAGTGAAAGTCTGAAGAAGAAGCTTTTGGGCTTTCTGGTAGTAGTACTACAGCTCCTAGCGCGATCTCACTCATGGTACGACTGTATTCGTGCATGCCGTCGCCGGATACAGAGTGTCCGCTAAAGGAATGGGACGCGACCGAAGGGTTCCACAGAACTGCCAAAGGGAAAAGTGCACTGATCCAATTCATTCGTAATGACTTATCAAATGCCAAAAAAGGTAAAAATTTGAAAAAAATTCCTTTCTCATTCAGTAAATGTGTTGGAGTTTACCTAGTGATGCATTTAGGATCAAAGAATACGTTCGAAAAAAAGTGCATTAGCATACTATGTTCTTTACGCAAACTTTCACATTTTCACAACGTTTAAAAAGCGACAAAAATGTCTCTTTCGCGAAATTGGAATTCGTCAAAGTGAAAGGAGGTCTGCGCTGCTTAGCCAATATGTAAACATTTTTTCACGAATTTTTCGTATTTTATTTTCCCGCTTTTGTTAGAGCTAAAAAGCAAATATTTGGACAATTTTGTTCACACCGAAAACTGATGCCGATTTTGGCGCAAAAATTCAAATATCTGTACTTTGACAAAAAAGATAGCTTGCATCGCTCACTACAGAATAAATTGTAATTTTATCCTGAAGTGAATTTTTAAAAATGTTTTCTCATCTCGCTACTGCAATATTGCAACTGAAATACTGATGCGATGTACATAATGGAATGTGTATTGCAAATGTACTGCAGTATGTATGTACCAGCTGATGCTCTGCTTCCAACTTTGAAATTTTATGAGACACACGGCCAGCTTCTTCTCTTCTGAAGTGTTGCGAGCCCTCGCTACTCCTCATCCTATGCTACTCGAGGTCTCCCTAGCTTCCTTCAGCAGCCTCAGATTGGTCTTCTATCTCGTTCGTTCAGAAGCTTTCTTCGACTACTACGGAGGATCGGAGGTGCCGTGGCCTCGTCAGCAGGGACCGAAAAATGCATGAGGACAGATTAAAACATTAGAAAAGACTGAACTGAACGCACTGTATTTTTTAACATAATTCACTCTATGTTCTCATTCAGAGCACGTAATGGAATAATAAACCCAGACTATAATGGAAAATATATGATTCTGCAAAAAATTGTGAAAACGACGCGAGTGTACGAGAAAAATCGTCTAGTCATTTACGTCATGTACGTAATTTTTCCGGATTTTCACACTATAGCAAGTTGAGGAAATTGGCAACATTTTTCTACTAAAATTCCCATGGGATCTTCATGGTCCACGGTCATTAACATTCAGAAGAAAAAGCTTCCTTTTGTTAGCTCTCTGATGGAACTTTTCCTTCTCTAAGCAAGGGAAACAAAAAACAAAGCTTTTAGCGGAAGTGCGCCTAATACATCTTTCTGTATTTTATCCCCCGGATACATCTACACTATTTGAGTAGCCATGTTATCAGTAGTAACTATTAAATTAGGTCTGTTTTCGATGAATACCAGTCGTCCTTAGGCCCAAGGCCAATGATCAATTAGCTAATGAAAAGGTCATAATTCGTCGAAGTTTGTTTAGATTTAGTCTGAGCAATGCTCATCTTCCTTCAATTTGACAAAATTTTTGACAAAAATTTTAAAACCATAAAAGACGAAAAAATTGTGAAAGTTTGAATAGATTTATTTAGTGTCCACCTCTCAAACGAAGTACAAGATGAAGAGTTGATTCTTTTTGAATGTTATAGTCTGACAATGTGCGGCCATCTTCGAGTTGTTTTCCGGCAAAAATCAAACGTTGTTGATCTGGAGGAATTCCCTCTTTGTCTTGGATCTTGGCCTTCACGTTCTCAATTGTGTCGGAGGCTTCCACCTCCAAGGTAATCGTCTTGCCAGTCAGGGTCTTGACAAAGATTTGCATACCACCACGGAGACGGAGAACCAAATGCAATGTAGACTCCTTTTGGATGTTGTAATCGCTCAGGGTACGTCCATCTTCCAGTTGCTTGCCAGCAAAGATCAAACGTTGCTGATCTGGGGGAATGCCCTCCTTGTCTTGGATTTTGGCCTTGACGTTTTCGATGGTGTCGGAGGCCTCAACCTCGAGGGTAATGGTCTTGCCGGTGAGAGTCTTGACAAAGATTTGCATTTTTTAGCTTTGATTTAACTTTAGCGTTGAATTAGAAGTGTATTTCTGGACGTCGTTTTTGAAACTGTTGAATTCACGGAAAATGACTGGCGTCTTTATAAAGCTTCAACAGCTGTCGAGCTCGAACTACGCTTTCATTGGCCGAGAGTCAAAAATGCTATCAGCTGATTGGTCGAATTTCAAATTTCGTCATTGTAATTTAGCGGGAAATTCCCAGAACATTCCAGAAGAAACAAAAGTTCATAGGAAACGTAAAAAGTGTCATTATCTAAAAAAGTCGCTGACGAAATCATTGAAAATCCCGAACATCCTTATGAAAATGGATGATGTAAAGTCCAATCAAGATGTCTTTAGTGGTGACAAATATGCTGAAAATTATCGCAAAGGTCGCCCTGGTCATCCAAAGTCCCTTGCCGACGCAATTATCAAGTTTTTGCGATTCAAGGTATTCTTGAAAATTGAGGTCGTAAATGTCCTTTGTCTTCTAATGTTTGCGTAGTTCTTAGGTGCTCTTGAACTTGAAGTGGCCGTTGACGTCGGCTGCGGTCCTGGAGAGTCTGTAGAGATTTTGCAGTCCCACTTTGCAAAAGTTATCGGTCTTGATAACAGTCAAAGTATGGTTTACAATGCCAAGCAAAACAATTCTTTCCCCAATGTCGAGTATCTGTAGGTATTCCAAAACTAGATACAAGGAATGCATTGCTTTCATGGATTTGTCTTTTAGGGTTTCTGCAGCTGAAAAAATGCCAATGCTTGAAGACAAATCGGTGGTCTTGGTCACTGCCGGACGAGCAATTCAATACTTTGATTTTGAGCCCTTCTTCTTAGAATGTAAAAGGGTTTTGAAAACTAATGGAATTGTAGCATTTTATTCGTCGGATCATACGGAGTTCGTCATCCCGGATTCCGCTGACAAAGCACAAAGACTCAACGACCGATTTAGAAAGGTATGTCGTCATTGCTGTCCTACTTGTTTCTTCTAAAATTGAAAGGAAATTCTTAGCTTAGAGAAGAAGACACGAAGGGATTTTGGGATGGACAAATTGGTATCAAACAGAGAAAATACGTTGACATCGTTGTTCCATTTGAAGACATGTATGAAATTCGTGATGATTCCATATCTTCAAAGTCTCAGACTAGTTTGCAAGACTTTTTGCAATTGTTCAAATCTGTACCAGCTTTTGTCAAATATGGTCAAGTTCATGGACAGGAATCCTGGCAAGCATTGGAAAAAGCTTTCATTCAAGACTTTTTGGAAATTTTAGAATTGCCTGAAAATTCCGATTTGTCTTCGATCTTGTTACAAACAAAACATGTATATTTCCTTATCATGGCTCGAAATATTTAATTAGAACTTGTGACAAAACATACCTATGAATCATCGATCATTTATTGTTATTGCAAAAATGTCGAGTTGAAGTTCATCTTTGACCGACCTTTAAAATCGTTCCTGGGGAATTCTCCAGGATTTCCTAGGATTTCACGGATTTCCTTCAATACTGCGGCGGTACTCGGAAGCAACATTCATTCAGTCATTCATTCACTTTAAAAATCAGAAAGGATAGTTCAAAATGGACAAAATTATGAACAATCCAAGACTGGAACATATTATGAATCAAATGTTTGGATGCCTGGATTCAGAAATGTTAGAAATATGTTGTCAAGTCTCTGAAGATGTAAAGAACGTACAGAAAGATTTCTTATATTCCAAACCTCCCAAGATACTCCTCCGGATCAAAACCTTAAATTAAGCCGAGCTATTGTTTGGCCAAGCAAAAGCATGGCTGAAAAATCTGTACAACAAACCAGACTTCTTTTGGATTTGGGCGAAGATACGAAAGAACCTACCGATACCTACTTACCTGTCTTTTTTTCAGTGCAACTGGATGATGGAACTTCCCTCTCCTTACTAAATAGAGGACTTACTTTAGTCCTCTACTCCTTACGACCTGATACAAACAGATTTGACATGATGCAAAATCTTATATTCCCTGTACCCAAAAGCACGAAACAATAAAGAATTGAAAGTCTATAATGGACAAATCGTTAATCAAACTCGGCTGCTCCTTCTGGATCTGGGCTCTTGAATTCAATCTTGATTTCCATTTCTGCGACAATTTTAGGTGGCGTGACTTTGATAGGAATTGTTACGGTATGTAAAAAAGCGGCATTTTCTCTAACCTTTTGGCCTTTTATTAGCAAGGAAGGCTATAATAACAAAATTACCGACGCGACGCTTCGTCAAAAAGACAAAAGTAGCAAAAGCAGTTTGGTTTGAAAATATTTGAAACAAACTGAAAGAAATCAGAGTGAAAAAGGTGTAAAAAGCATTCAAAATGGGTGCCGTAGAAGGCGAGAAATACTGCCTGAAATGGAACGACTTTACCTCCAATTTATCATCAGCATTTAACGAACTTCGGGACGACGAAGATTTTTTTGACGTGACCCTTTTAACCGAAGAAAGTGAAATTCGGTGTCATAAACTGATCTTAGGAGCTTGTTCGCCTCACTTCAGGTATTATATTTGATCAAATCTTGAATTTTCAAATATCTCTCATGACTTTCGTTCCTTGTTTAGGCACATCATCAAAAGGTTATCAACAGTACAAAATCCTGCCATTTATTTACGAGGTGTTCGCCATGAAGACATCAAAAACATCCTGGAATTCATGTACTTGGGCGAAGTCAGTGTTGCCCAAGAAGATCTCGATTCATTCCTCAGCGTTGCTCAAGACCTTTGCATCAAAGGTCTGACGCAAGGTGACCAATCTCAACCCTCTGGCAATGCTGTAGCCCAACCCAGTCAATCCTCCAGAAGTTCATCCAGTTCAGTTTCTCAAGGTCCCCCTACAAAGAGGCCGCGTGTGATGACCAAAAACAATGGAGAAACTGCCAAAAACATTCCCAAACCAGAGCCTAAAATGGAGTACAAACCTGAACCTGAAGTGATAGACGCGGATATGGACGATCCACAAGTACTGGAGGAATACGACGATTACTACGAGGATGATTCCACTCCTGGTCCTTCGGACTCAGGAGGTGATAAAGGTAGGCATGGTTTTATTTTGTTTACATTTCTATGTCAAGGTAGGAGACAAGTAGCAAATCATTGTAGGCTTTGAGGACGGTCTGGGTTTAGTCAATTTGGAGGATGGGTCGGCAATGTGCTTGAAATGCAACCGGTCCTTTTCTACCCCTCAACAAGCCAAGGTCCATTTCAAAGAGATTCATGTGATTGATCGGAATGATCGGAAGTTCAACTGTCATCTTTGCTCCAAATCCTTTGCGATCAAGCGGTACTTGAGCAATCACTTACGTGCAACCCACGGATTGTCTCAGACTCTACTTAAGCACAATTACATGCCCAACATAAGCAATGACCAGCACCAATGATTCCAGGCATTGTTCAAGAAATGGAACTGGAAATGAATTTCGAAGATGGTTCGGTCCAATGCCTCAAGTGCCACCGCACGCTCTCCAGCATGATCAATGCGCGATCTCACTACAAAGAAATTCACATGACTGAGAGATCTGATCGAAAATTTGCTTGTCCACTATGTGACAAAACTTTCGCTGTCCGGCGGTACATGGCAGATCACATGCGTAAAACGCATGGCGTCACCCAAACCATGATGAAAAGTAGCAAAGAATCATTTCCTATCTCGCCTCCGTAGGTTTTGAACTTGGGCTGTGCAACTTGGACGATGGGTCTGCTATGTGTCTAAAATGTAATCAAACATTTACCAATCCGCAAGTTGCCAAAACGCACTACAAAGAAGTCCATGCGACGGATCCCCATGACCGCCAATTCCTTTGTCATGTTTGCAACAAAAGCTTTGCCGTCAAGAGATACTTGCAAAATCATATGAATAAAAGGCATGGATTGAAACAGAAAATGATTGACGCCAATTACATACCCGAATGATCTAAATGATCTTGAAGAGTAGTGACCACTCGAATCAATTTGAGTTCAATGGTTACGTCAAACAACAAAGTTTGGTCAACCGAACCAAAACCTAACAGATATGGCATCATCTAAGCCATGATGATCAAAACTAGCAAAAAATCATTTCCTATCTCGCCATTGTAGGTTTTGAACTTGGGCTGTGCAACTTGGACGATGGTTCTGCTATGTGTCTAAAATGTAATCGAACATTTAGCAATCCTCAAAGAGCCAAAACTCACTACAGAGAAGTCCATGCGACGGATCCTCATGACCGCCAATTCGTTTGCCATGTTTGCAACAAAAGCTTTGCCGTCAAGAGATACTTGCAAAATCATATGAATTCAAGGCATGGATTGAAACAGACTATGATCAATGCCAATTACATACCTGACTAAACAATGGTTTACTTAAGGAGTACCGATCTTGCAGATGATCTTGAAGAGGCGGGCGTGGCCATGGGCGGGGATGGCAGAATCCACTGTTTGAAGTGTGGACAAAGTTTCACTATGATGGGCAGTGCCAAAAGACATTACCGTACCCGACACCTCTACGCCGAATCGTTATTGCAAAGGTGCGGATTTTGTGGTGGCACATTCAAAAATCCCGCCAGCCTCAATGAACACCTCAGAACCAAACATTCGATCACGCAAAAAATGATGAAGAATCGTATTGTGCCCCAATAACCAGTATCGAATTTTGTAGGAAATATCTATGAAGAGGGATTGGCGCGGACGGCCGACGGGCGTGTAGCCTGCCTCAAGTGTTTCCAGACCTTCAGCAACATGAGCAACGGCGAAAGGCACTACAAGAGCAAACACTTGTCTATGGCTCAAGTTCAGTGCAGAATCTGTCAGAGAACCTTTAAGAATATTTACAGTCACAATGAACATCTGAGGCAGTCCCATGGGTTGTCGCAAACCATGCTTAAGAACAAAGTTGTGCCCAAATGTGCTTCAAATTCAAATGTTGAACATCAATAGAAAATAAATATATTTATGATGATTGTCAACTAAAAGAAATTTGTCTTGTATTAGGCCTGTATGAGGCCTCTGAGGAGGCATTCGAGGACGAAGGAGGCTTGGCGGCTCTACCTGACGGCCGCGTCACCTGTCTGGTATGCACCAAAACCTTAAGCAACCTCCAAAACGCAAAAAGGCATTACAAAAGTGCGCATCAACCCAATCAACCGGCGCGTTGCAGGCTCTGCAAAAAGCTCTGCAAAAACAAACAGGCACGGGATATGCACTTACGCCGAGATCATGGGTTGACCCCCAAAATGATGCAAAATGTTATTCCACCCCCGCCACCTGATTCCATATCAATTGAGTAAAATTCGATCTTTTCACATTCAAGATCACGAAGATGAGGACCAGGGTGGCGGTTTAGCCCAACTCCCCGACGGCCGCGTAACCTGTTTGATCTGCGGGAAAACCTTAAGCAACGCTGCCAATGGAAAACGCCATTACAGTACAAGTCACCAGCCTAATCAACCCGCCCGCTGCAAAGTCTGCAAAAAGCTCTGCAAAAACAAGCAATCGCGTGACGCCCATTTACGCCAAAGTCATGGCTTGACGCCAAAATTGATGCGTAACATCATCCAACCGCCCCAACCTCCTCAAAACCTCAATGAAGACCAAGAATTTACAATTGATTAATCTAAACTATTAATTTAGGCCTTGATGAAGACCAAGGCGGCCTTGCCCAACTCCCCGATGGGCGGGTCACATGCTTGAGATGCTGCAAAACGCTAAGTACTGTTGCTAGCGGCCGAAGACACTACGCTGCCCACCACCAACCCAACCAGCCCGAACGTTGCCGTTTATGCAAAAAGATGTGCAAAAATCGTCAGAGTTTACATCAACACTTGAGACAAATTCACGGAGTTACCACTAAAATGATGCAAAATGTTATTCCACCTCCTGCAATTCAAAGCAAAACCTCCTCGCAATACACTCTTGAATAAACTTTGCAAAAATTATTGTCGTTTCAGTGGAAATTGCAGTGGAAGATAACCTGGTTGCCAATAAAGATGGTTCTGTCACCTGTTTGGCATGTGGCAAAAGCTTGGCCAATAAGAAAAGTGCCAAAAGACATTACATGACCAGGCATTTGGACAACCAACCTGTCTGGTGCACTATTTGCCAACAGGCCTTCAAAAATGCGCTGAGTCTTGATACTCATCAAAGAGTCTTTCATGACCAGCCTCAACAACAGCAGCTATCCGGAACAACGAGCTAAAACCATCATCTCTCAACCATTACAGGTTCCAACCATCCCGACTATTTGGTCCCATTGACAGAAGAATCTGGAAAAGTTCGATCATCGAACTTTTACCGATGTGTGTTATGCAACAAAGTGCTTTCTAATCTGAATAATGGACGAAGACATTACACTTTGATGCATGAAACGGACAAAAATGATCGGATTTTCAAGTGTGAATTCTGCGAGGCAACTTTTCCAGTCAACCTGTATTTGAACGATCATATGAGAACAGTGCATAAATATTATCAACGCTTAAATAAACGTTAATTATGAAGGTACTTACTTAGCATGGCACTTTTAACTTTATTTCATTTTTATTTTATTTTGTCCCGACAAGTTTTTGATGGTGAAAATCTCAACCAATGCCAAAGTGACAAAAAAAATCGGCAAATGGAAATGTGCACTGCTTAGCTAGAATGTAAACAAACTGTCACGATTTTTTCTGCCTTTTTTGATATCTTTACTAAACTGGCCAAAACTTGTTGGAACACCTGATATTTCGAACTTCACTCGCGTAGATTTAAATTGAGACAATTTTATAATTTTTAAAGTGACCCTAAAATTGGTCTCATTTTTTTCAGACTGCGAACGCGACCAATTGGCTTACGAAATCCATGAGTACATGTCAACCATGTCTAACCGCAAAGATGAAGGATACTACGTCTGTATTGTTTGTGGTCGCTTTGCTCGTAGTTTGTGGCACCAACGCGAACATATCTTGACTCACATGGTGAAAGATCAAGAATTCAAACTTCGCTTGAAAAAATTCGTTGATCTCAATACCATAAAGGATTCAAATACAAAGACTTGTCTTATTTGCCAAACCAAGATCACAGTTCATGATAGAAAACATTTCGTTAACAAACACCTACGTCATCTAGAATTTTCTACCTCAAAAAATTCAAAATTCCAAATGTCTTCGGAAATCATTCCAAATTGTCTCACCACGTCTGAACCTGTGTCCCGAATTCGGTCTAAACAAACTGTTTACCCTCCAGTGCTTTAAAACAAACTACATAAGATAAAGTGTAGCGCAAATTCTTTACTTCATTACGAAAAAAATAAATATCACATCTTATGCGAATTTTTTTCAATTGGTAGCCTGCAGTGTTGTAAAATATTCATATTTGGATCTAATGATGATTATTTCATGCAAAGCAATGTGTCTGGTGTGAAACTTGGCTACAAGGAAGTTATCCATTTGGCTATAGTTTTGCTGCTGCTGCTTCTATCCTGGCTTGCCGGCCACCAAAATCCCAATTGCATTTTTGTGTAGCAGCGAGCTCGAGCTCCACGATATCTCATCCAAGTTCCAAGTCAACTTTCTTCCCGGCTGCTGCTGCTGCTGCTGTTCGGAACGTACAACTGCTCAAGCTGGCCCGGAAAACTTCCATTCACTTGTCTCTACTGCCTACAGATCGCGCAGCGGCGCTGGCGGGTGCCTCCTGGTTCTGCCTGATTCCCTAGGATCTCAGGGTTGATCCCTTTTCCCAGCTGCCACTACTACTTGTGCCTGCTGCTGCTCCTCCAGCCATGCCAGACCCTGCATGCGCCGACAAAAGGCAAAGGAATGGTCTGGAAGAAATGAAAAGAATTAGCAACTTTCATGCTTGCTTAGCGAGTAAATGCCGTCTAAAGATGCCGTCGATAGAAACGCTTGGGGAAACTTCTCCTTAGTAGCTTCATTAGTAATTGAGACTTAGCAATATACAAAGCAATGAATCTAAAGTCATTGTAAGTTTCAAACGGGTTGAGAATCTTGCAAATCCACTCTTAAATCATTGATTTTTGAGTATAGTCCAATGTCTTGGTCGCTTTGGGTTGCACAAAGGCCAAAAATGATTTAAGAGCGGATTCTCAATCTGTTTGAAACTTGCAACGACTTTGTATTCATTGCTTTGTATATTGCTAAGTCTCAATTGCGAATGAATCTACTAAGGAGAAGTTTTCCCAAGCGTTTCTATCTACGACATCTTTAGAACATTCGTTATTACTGGCCTCTCGTGCGATGTGAAAAGGCTAAGAATACTTTACTTAGGTAGATTATATTGAATAGTACCTATACGATAATAAATATTACTTAGCGTTCTTTTTGTGCTCTGCGCTTGACGTTTCGCTTGAACGTTTCTTAGCGATTGTGCCGGACGCGCAAATGCATTGGAAAACGCGCGTCATGAGTGAGACGACGGCTCCCGGCACTCACACATTCTAGTCTAAGGATTCGCCTAAAAGGTCCAACATTGGCCTGTCTTGGCCAACAATTAGGCCTTCGTTTGAGTTGCTTTAGAATTGCTGCAAAGTGTGAATAGTGTTTGATTTTACAAAGTCTTAAAAGTGAATCCATAGAAGCAGAGGTTTTGGGCCGATCCTTTTGGTACCTTTAGTGCTTCCATTCTCAAGGCACACGGATTGACTGTGTCCTTGATCTACTTGAGAGAAAACGGTTCCAACATTTTTACAGGCTTCTCTCTCCTCTCTTCTACCCACGAAAAACCATGAAAACTTGGTGACCTTTAGACATTTACTTCTAATTCAGTGTTGAAGTTCATATTATAACCAAATGAGTGCCATTTTAACGCCGTTGCTGTGACAACTTTAAACCAAACCAAATATCAAAAATGAAAGGAGAGCCTATTTACGGGGTATGTATAAATCATTGTATTCGAGCGAAGCAAGCTACTACTACTGTTGCAATTATAGTTCGAAAAGTTATAGTTCGAAAAGTTAGGTAAAGATGCACAAAATCGATATTTAAAGTTTTATGAACGGTATCTAACCATTTCATTTTGACATACTTTACACGATTTCTAAAGAAAATTCAATTTATAAACGTTGCTTCGCTCGTGCAAACTATTATTTTTTCGTCAAAAAATCTGCCAAACGATTAAAAATGACTCAACATTTTGTACAATTTTATAAAGCGGAATTGTCGTTGTCAAAAACAAAAAAGAACCAGATATTCCACTTCCCCTTTACTTATGAAGTGTGATAGAGTTGTTATAATGTTGTTTGTCTGTTTGACTGTGCAAATTACTTGGTGGATAATGATGAGCAACAGGGTAGCAGCACAGTCGAAGTCGTCAACCTCTGTCGCTCGTTGAAATCTCCATTTTCCTTGCCTGCAGCAAAATGCTTGTGGACGACAACACATGTTGATAACAACGTTGGGGGATAATACAAGAGAAAACTGACCAAATGCTTCAAGAATTTCACTACTATGTACTGTGTAAAAAATTGCCTCTTTTTTGTATTACAGCGGACAGGTCCTTCAGATCTGTATTCCAAACCCCCTCGGAATCCTCTGATAGAAAATCGCCAACAATATCATGACCAACACGATTTGGAGGATTTTAGTGATGAAGAAACCTCACCTCTCACAGAACCCATCTATAACGGGGGAAGGTAAGACACTACTTTCCGCCGTTGGTATTAAAACACAGACTCATTGACCACATACTGTATCAGGACAATTCTGCAGATTTGATGGGTTAGGTTAGGTGTTAAGTCAACTCTAATTCTAGAGAATTCTTTCTAAAGGAGCCGGAAACTATTTTCAAGGTTCGATGACACATCAGTATTTCAGTTTAGTAGCTCTCGTGTTTAGTTTAGTATGTCACCCAAAGCAGGGCATCTTCTTCCATAGCTGGAAAGGGTGTAGTCCAGGGCCCTATCCAATCGAGCTACAGGATTGGCTACTTCTTAGCATTGAAGATTACTCCGTTAGCTAGAGCTAACTCGCTCTGCTAGTGATCTTGCCGCTCTTGCACACCCTGTAACTAGTGCATCAAGGGTGGCTCAAGGTCCTTCTTTTTTCAGATGGTTCATCATGGGCCTGGGCTACTCGGCAGCAGGGCTAATGCTCTAATGGCAGCAGTCAGGATAGCTTGGGCAACCCATAAATGATAGACATCTTTCTTCTCAGTATATATTCCCCTTTCAAAACCATTTTTAAAAGGCAATAATGCGAATGTTGCAAACACAATTGTCCAGAAAAGAACAAATAGAACATCATTGTCTTTACATATATGCATTTGTATTCAAAACCTTTTGCATCAAGAACAAATGTAAAATAATATTTATTATTTTTCATCATCTCGGGAAATATTCCAGATTTAGAAAGTGGTGGGCAAGATCACTTATTTTTTTCCTAGAGGACGAGTAGACGAGCAGAGCAGAAGATTTCACCAAATAACTTTTGCACACGAAGCTGTTTTTCTAGGGGTCAATCCCGCCACGATTTTCCATGGAAGTCAAAATTGTGAGAGAATGAATCAAAAAAGAAGAGAAGATCCAGGATTGAGGGGGGAGGCATACGAACGTTAAAGCTGAAACATTATTCATTTCGGTTGGTTCAGTGGCTTGGGTGGTGGGGTGGGGTCTTCTGACAATAGAGACTGTAGAGTAGAAAAAATCCATCTCCTAACCTTGAACCATTTTGTAAAAGACACCACAAGTAGGTCACTTATTTATTTTCTGCATTCCAACGGAAACATAATATAAACGTCTCATTTCAACTTTTTTTGTTAGAAAAATTCGTCAAATTGAAGGGAGATGCGCACTGCTTACTTAGGTAGAATTAAACAAACTTTCACGAATTTTTTTCGACTTTCGTGACATCTAAATTCCTTTCCGAAACTTGTTGAGATTGTACCCGGTAAAAGGCAATTTGGGCGATTTTCAAACACTATGTACATGGAAACTTCAATTTTTTACACTATTTGGATTGGTAACATGGTCCATTTTGTTTGATTTATTGCACCACTATAATAACGTAATGAGTTAAAAGGTAGCAGCAGCAGTAATCTCTTGGCTGTAGGCCACAAATATCAAGTGTGTTGAAACAATGGAATGGTTTTTGGAAAAAGAGAAAATTTGGAGTAGTATAGAAAAGGAGATTGCAAATGGTACTTCATTGACTTGTAAATCCCTGAGCTCTGTTCTCTATTTGTCAGTTTAGCATTTTCGGGTCTGTTATGTCACAACTTTACCTAGAAAAGAAATAGTTGTACCACGCCCCAGCTCCAGACGAATTGGAGTAGCGCTAGGCTGCATCTATGTGAGACACGAGCCCAGAGTTTTCAGGGCCAACCGGATTTTATGCAAACTGGCTTGATAGGCATTTGGGATGTGGCATCAGCATCAGTGGGTAGTTATGCCATTCCTGGGCCCCTGGCCGCCGAGTAGTCATTAATGTCCAATCAAAATGGTCGTTAATTTACCAATGATATGTGAGGTATGAGGGAAGTCATAAACATGATCTTTAAAGGTTTCTGAAAGTCGTTATATTATCCCGATTTTTACAAACTTCCCGATTTTCTTAGTTCAGGGTGCCCCAACTTTTGGACCTAAAAAAGGCAAAAATAGAATTTTGAACTTTTTTTCGTCAAATTGAAGGGACATCTGCTCTGCTTAGCCAGAATATAAACATACTTTCGCGAATTTTTCGTTTTTTGCGATTTTGATAGATTTTTTTACTAAATCCCTTTTAATGTTTGAAATTGTGTTTCCGCTCGTTTCGCTCGCGTTTATGAAGTTTTTTTTTTTCTTTTCTATTCTATGTGGAATTAGTGAGCAGGAGTAGCAGCAGTGGTTTTGCTTGTGGATGATGGCATGCAAGCGTCAGCTAGCCAGTCGAGTATCCTAAGCGCACGCTTCACTTTCCTTTTCTCCATTTATCCGTCTGATGATGATAGGAGGCTTTGAAGTTTCTGAAGCCTACGTTTACTAGTAGCAAGCGGCAGCTAACTGAAAAGTCTACTGAAACTGAAAATGTCAGACTCGTCAATGAATCGAGCCTTGAAAATGGAAATTCGATGCATTTTTTGTAGCTTCCACCCAAAAATCTTTCACTACTCAAGATTTTCATCTTTTCGGTCACTTTTTTGTTAATGATGTTGGGGCCAATCTAGAATAATCAAGGAATTGAAAAAGTTGAAAGAAAATTGGAAAACTTTCCGACACAAGTGAAATTGTGCCAAATTGAAGAGGCGGAGTGAAGGAACGACAAATAATTAAAAGGCAGAGAGAGAGAGACATATGTGAACGAACAAATTTTTGTTCGATCAATAGTTTTCACTTTAAATGAATTTTTTTTTGTTCCTTAGAAGCACCTGCATGTTTTTTATCCCTCCTTTTTTAAAATGTCACGACTATCGCCAAATGTCATGTTCATTTAAAAAAATGCAAAGTGGAGTTTTGAATTCTAAGTGAACATTTTTTTGCATACGCAATTTTTTTTCACGCTTAAAAAATGACGGAAGCTTTAAAAAAAGTTCGTGTTAGACTTACATTGTACTATACTATTCTTGCGTCACTAAGCAATTTTCTAATTTCCTACTTCGTCTTCAGTCTTCGTTTTCGGAGTACATTTTTGTCGTTAGCTAGCGTTAAAATCACCGAAAGACCCTTGAGTAGTCGCAAGAATTGATGGAAAAAAGGGGCGGAGAATATTTGTGTGTCATTCACCTTTAAGAGTCCTAACAAACCTCAAGGGACCTATTAAAATTGATAAATTCGATTTAGTAGTTCAGTTGAGTTGAAGACGCGCTCGTTTTAGGTAGCATCAGAAAAGTTCAAAAGTTTCCATAAAACTAAACTAAATCTAATTTTTCAGTACACGCAGTTACATGGAGACGAAAGGATGGGACGTATTTCGGGTCCTACCCCCCGAACAGGACTCGTCCTCGGAGGCCATGAACAAAAAGTGTATGTCCATCACCGTTCGTGTCCTCAAAGTCATCGCCTACATCGTCTGCTTCCTAGTGGTGATGGGCGGCAACGTCATCTCCAAGTCCACCTACTTATTCATGACCTCACAAGTCCGACCTCACAAACGTGTCCTCCACTGCAATCGCGACCTCGAGCGCAATAAACAATACGCCGCTGAGATCTCAACCACCGAGATGACCGCTTGGTTTTGGGTCTTGACCTGCTCATTCCTCATCCCGGAATTGGGAACGTTGTTCCGATCCGCGAGGATTTGCATTTTCAAGTCATCCCGAAGACCAATGTTTTCCGATTTTCTGGTGGTCTTGATTTTTGAGGCCATGTCAGCGGTGGGCATGGCCTTGCTGACCTTCGTCGTCTTGCCAGAAATCGACGTTGTCAAAGGCGCTATGCTGACCAATTGCGTCTGCTTTCTCCCTTCCCTTTTCGGTAAGAAGACAAAATGCAAAATTCCGATTGATTGCTTATAAAACCGGTTTTATCCTTACAGGGTTGATGTCTCGCAATAATAAAGAACCTCGACGAATGCTCAAAGTCGTGGCGGATTTAGTAGCGGTGGGAGCCCAAGCCACGGGATTCTTCATCTGGCCCATCGTCGAATTCGGCCGAGGTCACACCAAGATTTGGACCGTGCCAGTCGCCATTTTTCTAGTATCTGCTGGATGGTGGGAAAATTACGTTGATCGCAAGTCTCCCATCAGCTTCATCAAGAATTTGGGACGCATCAAGGATCGATTGAAAAAGACTCGATATTTCGTGTACTCCTTCATTTCCATCCTGAAAATCCTCTTTTTCTTTTCGGCCTCTCTACTCTTTTTGTACTTCAATGGAGTTTCCATCGGTGAGTTTCAACACTACTGGATGCCCCAACAAGTTTCTTATCTAATTTTTGATATTTTCAGGATCCGTCTTTTCGCAGTTCCAAAGTGCGTTCATCGCGCATCCCATCAATGTGACGCAACTCAACGATATACGCGGTTCCCAAGTCCTTCCGGATATTCCGGGAACCGGAGATTTCTTACGGGAAATCATCGAGATTCGCTCACATGCCGCCACACCTATCTACGTTCTGCTAATCCACGTCGCCTCCTCCTACTTGAGTTACATCATTGGCAAGTTCGCTTGCCGAATCAACATTCAAAGCTTCAGTTTTGCCTTTCCGGTAATGCTAACCGTGCCTTTGACGGTCACCGGGCTCATCACCGCTTGCGGACTACGTAATGAAGATTCGTGTTTTTTCCGGGACAACATTCCGGATTACTTGTATTGGGAGTGTCCCAGTGGCGACTTTTTGAACGATTTCATTTATAACCAACATGCGTGGATATGGTTCGTTTGGTTACTGTCCCAAATCTGGATTACGATCCATATTTTCATGCCCAAATGCGAACGATTGGCACCGACGGAAAAACTCTTTGTCCATCCCATGTACAATTCCCTTTTAATCGATCAATCCTTGGCCTTGAACCGGAGGAGAGACGATGAAGGCGAAGTCAAAACCGAGGACCTGGAGCTGGACCGTGTGGGTCTGGATGAGAATGACATTTCGCAGTATTACGAAACCATTTCCATCCACACTGAGTCGAGCCAGACCAATGCTACCAAAACCAAGACTTCGGATAGCATCACCCGGATTTATGCTTGTGCCACCATGTGGCATGAAAATCTTAGTGAAATGCGTGAAATGTTGAAGTCTTTGTTCCGTATGGACGAGGACCAGAGTGCTCGTCGTGTGGCTCAAAAGTACTTGAAAGTGGTTGACGCGGATTACTACGAATTCGAAACGCACATCTTTTTCGATGACGCCTTTGAAATCAGTGATGTTTGTGACGATTGGATGCAAGTCAACAAGTTTGTCCGGGATTTTGTGGGCTGCATTGACGAAGCGGGCTCGTATGTCCATCAGACCAACATCCGCTTAAGACCACCCAAAAAGGTACCTACTCCCTATGGCGGACGACTGGTTTATGTCCTTCCCGGCAAGACCAAAATGTTTGTCCATCTCAAAGACAAGGCCAAGATCCGACACAAGAAAAGGTGGTCCCAATGTATGTACATGTACTACCTCCTTGGTCACCGTCTTATGGAGCTACCACTCAGCGTTGACCGCAAAGAAGTCTTGGCCGAAAACACCTACCTGTTGACCTTAGACGGAGACATTGATTTCCAACCGCCTGCCGTATCTCTACTAGTGGATTTGATGAAAAAGAACAAGAATTTGGGCGCGGCCTGTGGCCGTATTCATCCCGTTGGTTCCGGACCAATGGTATGGTACCAATTGTTTGAGTACGCTATTGGTCATTGGCTGCAAAAAGCCACTGAACATATGATCGGATGTGTGATGTGTAGTCCCGGTTGCTTTTCCCTTTTCCGAGCCAAAGCCTTGATGGACGATAACGTCATGAGACGGTACACCACCAAGTCCGAGGAACCAATGCATTACGTCCAATACGATCAGGGTGAAGACCGATGGTTATGTACTCTATTGCTTCAACGAGGTTATCGCGTAGAGTATTCGGCCGCCTCCGACGCTTACACCCATTGCCCCGAAAACTTCAATGAGTTTTTCAACCAAAGACGCCGTTGGGTCCCTTCAACCATCGCCAACATTTTCGACTTGCTGAGCAACTACAAAGCCACCGTCAATATCAACGACAACATTTCCTTGCCTTACATTGGATACCAATTGATGTTGATGTTCGGAACCATTATTGGACCCGGAACCATTTTCCTTATGTTGGTGGGTGCTTTTGTCGCCGCTTTCAAGATTTCCAATTGGAACGCCTTCTACTACAACTTGATCCCCATTGTGACTTACATGGCAGTATGCTTGATGGCCAGGTCCAAGTGGCAGCTGATTTTGAGTGCCATTTTGTCCACCTTTTACGCATTGGTCATGATGGCTGTCATCGTGGGTACGGCTTTGCAGTTAGGCGAGGATGGTATTGGTTCACCCTCGGCCATTTTCCTCATATCCTTGTCGGGCAGTTTTTTCATAGCTGCCTGCTTACATCCTCAAGAGTTTTGGTGCATTGTTCCAGGATTGATCTACTTGCTTTGTATTCCTTCCATGTACCTCCTCTTGATCATTTATTCCATTACCAACTTGAACGTAGTATCCTGGGGTACCCGTGAGGTAGCTGTCAAGAAGACCAAAAAGGAATTGGCTGAAGAAAAGAAGGCGGCGGCCGCGGCCTCAACCAAGGCCAAAAAGGAAGGCATTTGGGGACTGTTGCAAGGCCAGAGTGACAAACAAGAAGATGAGTCCTTCATTGATTTCAGCTTAGGCAACTTGTCCAGGATCCAATTGTTCACACATCCTAAAGAAAACTCCTTTGAGAAAGAGCAATTGTTCCGGATCGCTGACTCTTTGGATCAACTTGGCAAACGCTTGGATCACATTGAAGGTGTCATTGATCCTGTCTCTGCCAAGCAAAGACGCAAGTCTTCCAGGATGTCTGCTCGTGGCAATGACTTTGTGGCCAATAATATGAGTGAATCCGGAGATACGATTGACATTGACAGTGATGATGACAAGTCTCAGGATACTGAACCTAAAGAAGAACGTGATGATTTGATCAATCCCTTCTGGATCGAAGATCGGGACTTGGGACGCGGAGAAGTGGATCATTTGTCTGGAGTGGAAATTACCTTCTGGAAGGACCTTGTGGACAAGTACTTGCATCCTATTGATGCTGACAAGCAAAAAGAGGTAATTTTCCAAATTTTTTAAAGTAAAATGGGCCCTTTTAATCCTATTTTTTCTTAATCGTAGGCTCAAGTCGCACATGGATTGACTGAACTCCGGAACAAAGCAGTCTTTTTCTTTTGCGTTTTCAACGCTCTCTTCGTCTTGATTGTATTCATGCTGACCTTACACAAGGATACTTTACATATTGATTGGCCTTTTGGTGTCAAAGAAAACATCACCATCACCGAAGATGAACAGGTACACCTACCAAGATTACATGTAGTCATGTACTTACGATTTTCTTATTTCTAGGTCATCATCACCAAGGAGTACTTGCATTTGGAGCCCATCGGTATTGTCTTGGTCTTCTTTTTCTTCGCCATTATCCTCATTCAGTTTATTGCCATGTTGTTCCATCGCATGGGTACCATCGCTCACATTTTAGCCTCGACTGAGCTCCACTGGTGCTCCAAAAACGATGAATTTTTGTCAGAAGAAGCTCACTTAGAAAAGAATGCCGTGGAAATTGTCAAGCAGATGCAAAAGTTGCGCGGCATCGATGGAGAATTAGATTCGGAATCTGCTTCCAGTAACCGATTAGCCCATCGAAAAACCATCCATATGCTGGAGAAAAACCGGCAGAAAAAACGAGCCATCGGCACTTTGGACGTTGCTTTCAAAAAACGATTCTTTGCCTTATCTGGGGGCGCCGGGCAGGATCCGGAACTCGAAGGAAAAGCTGCTCGTAAGTCTACTTGATTGAGTCTAAACTGAGTCACAACTGAGTAACAATTGAGTCTCTGAGTCAGAATTGAGTCAAAACTGAGTAGACTACTCAGTAGACTTTTTTTAGGCGGGAAATTTTATATATGTATTTCAATTGCAGAAACGCCAATCTTAGGAGGCACCAAAATGCCTATGCGCCGTGAAACCATCAAAGCTTTGGAACAAAGACGTGACAACGTTGTTCATGAACGCAAACGAAGCAAAATGGAGACTTTGGGTGCGTCCAACTCGCAGAATAACAATAAGGAACGTCATCGCGCCGGATCCAAAATTACCGCTGATACGGTAGACAAGATATTCGCCGACGCCGGTGTGGACAACGGAGCCTTTGATCGAGGCAATGGTTCTTCCAACACCGACGATGAAGCCTCTTCGACGACAAGAGCTTCGGGTCGGTCAAATCGACACGATGTAGTACCCGGTACACAGATCAGATGGAAAGATCGAGGAGCTCATTTACTGTCTTCTGATCAATTATCTAGCAGTACCACTTCCAAAATGTGATCGAGTTAAAATACCATGTATTTTGTGTCTTTTTTAGTAAAAATGTAAATCATCTCGCCCTTACAATAAAGTTGCATCCTTTTAGTTGTAAACCTTGTGAAATCACCATTTGTTATGATTAGAGATCGAGTTTGGAAGTGAAAACTCGCCTCATCCCTAGTGGTTTCCTCAGAAGAAGAAGAAGCCCTACCGTCGAAGCTGCTGCTGTCTCTTTGGGAGCCTGTGAGTAGCCGGCAAAACCAGAGGAGAGCTTTCACTTCTCAGCAGCTAGGCTTAGCGCCTTGCCGCCGCTCAGTAGCTCTCGCCGCTAGTTCCAAAGCTTACTCAGTAGTAAGCAGCAGCTGTTCGTGTCTCTCCTCTCAGCAGTAAGGAATGCTGCTGCTGCGCTAGCGCATAGCGCAGCAGTCAGCGCGGCTTCTTCTCAGCTTGGCTCGGCTCTGGCTCTGCTGGGGCTTGAACCATGGTTCGGTTGGGTCTTTTAAAAAGCGTCGACTAGGGAAGAGTAGCTTGACTACTGTGATGCTGCCAATGGTGATGAGGAGCGGAGAAAACGGAGGCTGATCACTGTTGCTGAAGGTGGTGCTGAGACGACTCCATCACTCATGAGTTGCTACGAAAGAGAAGAGCCACTAGTTGAGAAAGCAAGCCAAGCGAACCAGAGCCTGAGCTGCTGCTTGAAGAAGAGCATCAGCTACTTTGACTAGTCTTGATAAAAAGTGGAACACGTTTCAAGGATTCTTAGCAGTCTTACTTCCAACACCAGTGTGACAACAACAACAATGCGCGCACCATATCCCACATCGCATCCCAATTCTAGATATGTCTAAAGAGTATCTAGAGGAGAGCTTGAGCGTTGGGTATTCATCGTTGGCACTTATGCTCAAGCATTGAATAACATAAGGCACGCGGTGAATGCCAATCGAATAGCTCGTCTACAAATTCAGCAACAAGGTGACATCTTTGTCAAGCTTATTCTCAAGCTTAGAAAAGGTATGATGCAATATGATATGATGTGATATGTCCAGGGTTAACTTAGAAATTAGTAGGACTACTGGTTAGGTTGGATCACTATACCTAACCTAACGAATCCTAATTTTCCTAAGCTTGTCCTGAAAGCAAAATATGAAAATACCTTCAAATATTTTTTCTTACTAGCCTAGATGATGATCAATCTAGCTAATGTGCTTTTTCATGCATAATTCCGCGCTTTTAGTCATCATGGTAATAGCAGTTGGCAGAACACCGTAGCGGCGGCTGTCATAGCTGGGGCTCTATTCTTAGGGGATTAGTCAATGCATTGGCATCGTATTAGCAGCTGCAGATTGAAACATAAAAACGATGGCGAGCAGCGAAGAGATGCAGTAGCAGTCCATCGTTGCTGCTATTCGAGTAGTAGTCAATCGCGAGTAGTACCAGGCGATCAATAAGAGCTAAGAAGGATCATCTGTAGTACCACCAGCAGCGATATCCGCTATAACGCCAATGGAAAATTATGATTGGCATTATTGTTCAAGAGGGATACTAGACAACTTTCTGAGCAAAAACAAGAATTGCGAGGGGATAAATTGGATAAAGGAGTTGAGGTACAACTATGTACTATTCCAAAACTGATTCAAAATGGTACAAAATGATTCAAAATTATTCAAAACGATTCATGCATACAACATGTATTTTCTAAGCAAAAACAAGAATTGGTTGGGATCGAAAAGGTAAAGTGAGTAAAGTGGAAAAACGAGAGCTAGAAGGAGTTGAGGTACAACTACTAGCCAAAAACATCAAAGGAATTCTTCTTTGAAGCCTCTAGTCTTCTTCTTCTTCTTTTCTTGTAGTCTTCTTCTTCTTGGTCTTGGCTGCAAGGCCCATTTCTTGTTGCAAGCAGTAGAGCTCAAGAGTTCTTTTGCTCCGTTGACCTCACAATAAGACAAGTGACGAAGACAGTCACGAGAAAATCCCTGGAGAAAAAAAAACGAAGGGAAGGGGGGAAAATCATTGTCAAATGATTCTCTCTCTTTTTCGCTGCTGTCTTTTTGTTTTGTTTCTCTCTCTACTACATAGATGTCGTGTATGTACATTGTACTTTATCCTCAATTTCGAGTAATCCCTTGGCAGCATCGTTTGTTGAGTAGGTAGATAAGCTTTCTTTTTTTGAAAAAAATCAAGAGGCACAAATCACGATGTATTATTGTATTTTCAAAGCATTGGCAATCCTGCTTCTCATCTCAATAAAATCTTCCTTACAATTATACACATTAGCTGACATACGTATCCAAGCTTTTTGACCGAAAAAAGTCACTGCCACAACCAAGTCAAATTCCTCCAGTAATGTAAGCATCAACTTATAACAAGTGTACTCATCAAACAAAGATTCACAAGATTCCTTAGGTAAGCCTAAATCAAAGGTTGAAAATTAAGTATTTGAGTCATTTTTTCCCGCAATTGAATGTAATCATCCGTACGATTGTACACTTGAGCCGATAATCGTATCCAAGGTTTCTCATCAAAAAAAGTCACTTGAGCTGCAATGCCTCGTTGGTTTAAAGTTACCATCAAGTCTTCGACGATTTCAAAGGAATATTTGACAATAGTGGTTGAATGGGGCATTCCTAAAAGGCGAAAATTAACGCAAGAATACAATTGCCGGCTCCTTTAGTAGGGATAATTGGGTTCACCTATGATTCGCATGTAGGGTGCCCTCATACTCTTGGGAAAAGGTGCTGATGCCACATCAAAGTAGTCCTTGAAAAGTTTTTCACCAAAGTCAAGCAATTCCTCGGCATGTCTAGCAATGGCAGGGGCGCCTCCGATCTCTTGGTAAAAGTCTAAAGCCTCCTCAACGCACAGATACGGTGTCAAATCACGAGTTCCCTGAAAAAAATTCACGTGTCTTGAAAAGTGAGCTTGACAACATCAATATATCCCTAAAAACATGTATGATTGAGTTTTTCCATGTTGATCCACTACATTGAACTCAATCATTTGAAATCTGAACATTTGAACTTCAATTGATTTTTTTAATAGAAAATTGACAACTTCAAAATGTCCATAGTAGTATGCATGATGGAATGAATTTTTGCCAATTTTGAGCAATTTTGGCTCGCTTCGCTTGCTAGAATTAAAAGTTCCTTTTTTCAAAGAAGCAATAGAGTGAATTCAAAGTGATGTGGGAAGAATTCTCTCGAGACTACTACTGCTGCTGCAAAATCCGAATTGATTGAAGAGATGGACGGCCTCTACCACAGAGGGAGAAAACTTGATTTTCTTCGCATGAAAAGGCGGCTAATTCGAAAGCAGCAGCGCAGCGGAATGTAGAAAGGAAATGATCTACCTACTTCTAAACCAAAGATAGAAAAGTGAGCAAAGCGAGCTTTGATAAAGGGTCAAAATTGGTTTTCAGCTCGTTATGCTCGTAAATACCCAAAAGTTGTATGGTTACCTGCATGAAAAATTCCTCTTGGTATCCTTTTAGGTAATTATGTGAAGTCACAAGGGGTCTGACCCAGCTTTGATGTTTGGGGTGGACCCACAAAATTGCTGTTCCCTTTGTGGCGTAGCACCACTTGTGTAGAGTTCCTGTATAGAAGTCTGCCTTGAGTTGATCTAGAGCCAAATTGGCTATTTGTCCGGGGGCATGAGCTCCGTCCACCAGCGTTAGGACTTGCATTGCTTTCAAGCCTTCTACAATTCGTCCTACGGGAAATTGTATCGCTGAAGCACTGCTAATATGGTCGATGATGGCAATTTTCACATTTGATAGATTCTTGCAAGTATTGACAAACGCCTGTGGGGAAAAAAGAAATTGAAATTCGCTTCGCTCCGACGTTCGCTCCGCCACAGTGTTTGAAAATCACAGAAAAAGTCTCATTCAACATTGCGAGCGAAGCGAGATGCCAAAATTCAAAAATTCAAATGCGACATTTTGAGTAATTTTCAAACAATGTAAACTCGGTTCTTGGCTACTGACTTTAACCACATTAGTATCCCCATAGATCATATGATCCACAGGTCGAAAAAAAGCTTCCATTTTCAAGCATAAAGCGGTGAGCCATAAAAGGGGCAGCGCAGCTGCTATTGTGTGAGTAAACCACAAAATTGGGGCTTCTTGGAATAGAAAGACAGATAAGTCACGTATAAATAATGACGAGTTGTACATAATGTTTGAAAATTATCCAAATTGTCTAATTTAAAGGATTTTAATTTTCGTGCCAAAAATGGCTATAATTGCATTGCTCCTTAGATTAGATTCTAATGTTGAATTTTGGTGCTGAAAATGCCATCTACCCATTTTTCAAATATTTGATAATCGTTGTGAAATGAGACTTTTTGAGTGATTTTGCAAACACTGTGCAACACTTTGAGTCAGAGGGGCCAACCAATGAAGTTTTGGTCTGTGATGTGTCGTGAGTTTCCACTTTTGTCTCCACATGATTGGCCATGCGTGACCTAAATGCACAGATTGGGCCAACAACATCTCCTCTGATATATAATACAGAACGTACCATGATCTAACTTTTTTCCCAAATTATTCTGATCAAATATTTAGGCTCATCAATCTAAAAATTGCATCATCAAAAAATTCTCATATTTGCATCAGCAGACAGCAAATTCCGAACGTTTTGGAGTGTTGCACTTTTGAGCAATATTGTACGTTTACATTTTGAGTGGACAAAAGTTTATTGAAAATGACAAAAAATGGTCCATTTTGGCGAGTTTTTGAAAACCTAAAGCTTGCAGTCAAACAGTGTTACCAGACAGGTCAGTTTTAATAAATTGACGGAAAATACCAAAATGCAAAATTCAAATGCGACATTTTGAGTAATTTTCAAACAATGTCCGCTCGAAATAAGAACTACTTACATCCACAATCTCATCCTCTGATTGGATTGGTAACTTTAATTCAAGGTAATGGACCTGGCATCCCCATTTTTGAGCCGTCTGTTCGGCAATATTTTTGACTGCATTGTATGTATGAGAGTAGCACAAAATTGTATCCTCGGCTTTGAAAGTCATGCTGTTGAATATGGCATTGATAGCCGTGGTAGGATTGGTGACAAATACCAGGTTTTTGACATCTGATCCTAAAAATGTCGCTGCACGAGCCAAATTGATTTCATATTTTGTCCTCGCCCATCCTCGAAACCACTTGTCTGGATGAGCTTCGCATTCAGTCAACAACTCCAACCTGAAGTCAAAATGTAAAAAAAGGGTGAAGAAAAAAAATGTGAATGTATTCTACGCAATTTTCTTACTATTGTATTGCCAGAAACCCTTCATAATCAAAAGGATTTCTTGCTTAGAATTCAATTCTATAGAAAAGTGAATTTCTAAGTCACTTTCTGGTATGACCAATAATTGGAAATTTGCACTCTTACGCCTCTACTTGAGTACTTTTGTGCCATTCATATATCGCAAGAAGATCTTCTTTAAATGTGCATCACATTTTTAATCATGTAAAAATTATGGCAATAATCCATCAGAATCATTGAAATAACATTTAAATATCATAGAAAATTTCACGAAACATATTTCAGGGACGAAGACGATGATTTCAATCATTTCAACTTCTAAATTCGAAGAAACCATTTGAACAATAATTTTGATGAAAAGACTTATTGATTTGCGAGCAAATCTCAATAAAAGAACACAAACGCCATCTAACGTGTCTTATCATAAATGTTAAAAAGGGGTAGAAAATGAGAATGCCTCATTTTTTGTGGGGTGACTTTGTTGAATTGAGACATTTTGGAGGGATTTTTGTACTGCACTGCTGCCATCAAAGTGAATTGGAATTTAGTTTCATGGATTTTGTCTGGAGATAAATGGTAGTGCAGACACGACAGAAGAGGCCTGAACGAGAACGAGATTTCCTCCTGCTCAAAAGCTGTTTTGTAGCGGCTCTTATCTTTTCAAGTAGCACAAAGAGTAATTGAATTCCTTCTTGGACTACTTCGTTGTCGACTCAGAGTCCTCAATCTCTACGTCTACGCCTTTCTTTTTTCCATCACCTGAAAATGCTGGGTAAAGGTTTGTCAAGGGATCTTTTGCCCATTTCCAAGATTAGAGATGTTTACTAACCTAGTGTAAAAAGGAGAAATCTTGGCAAAAAAGGTAAGTGTTTTCAACCATGATGAAAGGTCTCTTATGTACCAATGCACTGACTGGATGATGGAGAGGGTCAGGTGATAGCTTTCACCAGTGAGTCATTGATCAACAAGATTTGCTTAGTATCAAAACAATCTCTTGCCTTTTAATTTCCTCGCTCCTAAGTACATAAGTATACCACGCCAAGAATTTAATCAATGCAGTGATAGGTCACATAGTACAAAAATTCTAAACCGAAGCAAGACAAGGTATTGTGTACTCTAGAGTATCTAATAACCGTACAGCATCTATTAAGCGTACATAATGGAAATTTCCGTTTTATATGGCTTGAAAAGATGGACAATTTGATGTTGTTGAACTGATGATGGCAAATAACCAATTTAAGGCTTTTAGTATCAATTTGAATGCTCGACATGTGAATGGAATGACTCCTTTTATTTTGGCCGCACAAAGTGGAAAATTAGGAAATACATGAGCGAACATATGTACGATTATTAAATACTCTAGAGTACCTGTGCAGCGATAAACTTTTTTCGCTAGCTGGAAAAGAGTTATTAAAATCTGGTAGGAGTCAATTAGGCTTAAATTGAATTCCAGACGTATGACAACATTCCTCAAAGTTAATTGCATTCCATTTTGGGCAAAGCGGGCAAAGCAACAATGCTGTCTTGCTACTTCTACTTGGTTCTTCTTCACACAATTCCTGGCTAATTTTAGTCGTACCAAAGCAACAGCATCAGCAGAAGTTGTAAGTTTGAAAAGAGTACAAGAAGTTTTGCCGCTAGTAGTCGTTGCTTGGCGACATGCCTCCTCCTCCGCTAGCTCCTCGCTTGCTAGCTACTCTCTACTATGAGGAAGAAAAGAGGAGGAGTGTGAAGAAACTTTTGAGCCGAGGGAGGAATTGGCAAGAACCCAAACAAAACTTACCTTTTTTGCAAAACTCTCTTGGGAACGGCCCCGTAGGATCCATGGTTACAAAACAACGTCTCCTTTTCCAGCGCAAATTCTTGTCTCATTTCCAGACCAAATTCAGCTTTGCTTGATGAACTCATTTTGATAAAATCCTTTACAAAAAAAGTTATACAAAAAACTCAGAATTTCGAAGCGTTTTTTGCCCTAAGAAATTCGAAAATTATTGACAAAATCAGGAAACAACTGTTTGTATAGCCATTTCTTATGTATGTACAACTTTTAAAAAAAGTAAGTCCGAATTACCTCGAAAGTTAGCTGGGATATACGAAAAAGTTCTGACTTCTCTAGCTGTCAAAAATGGTGTCAGGTTGCTTACCACGTTGCTTAGTGCGTGGGGCAAAAAGGTTGTGGCTTAAGAAAGCAGTAGTTGTGGGTTTGACAGCAGCGCTACTACTAGGAGATGTTGTACTAAAGAAGAGCGTGACTGCTGCTGTACTATGCTGCAATAGTAGCTGACATTTGACTTTTTCCAGTCTATGGAGCGTCAGATTAGGAACCCGTTTGACGAGCTTTTTTCACAGTTTTCCCATGTCGCATAAAAGATAGAAAAAGTAGGAATTTAGTAGGGTACGTATGAGTTAGGGGTTGTCCAAGTACCCGAAAACCCGAAAACTGAACCGAACTGAAGCGAACCGAAAATTAGGTATACATTTTTCAAAAACACGGTTAACCGACCGAAAAAGTCATGAACCGAAACCGAAATATCAAGATCTTTTTAAACCCGAATAGAAAACCCGAAAACCGAACCGAACCGAAACCGAAAATTATACATTTTTCGAAAAACCGAACCGAAAAGTAAAAAAACCGACTGAAAAAGTCATAAACCGAACCGAAACCGAAAAATCAATATTTTTAAAACCCAAACCGAAATTCACAAACCAAAGCCGAACCGAAACCCGAATATTTTGAAAAACTAACAACCCCCATGAGGTGTGTGTGGATAAGTAATGCATTTGCGCGGCGCAAACGATTTTCACACTATCAAATCTGATCCCTAGAGATCGCTTTCTATCTCCTCAAACTTTCTTTAATGAAGTAGAATGTGCTACTGCTGCTGCGAACAAATAAGAGACGAAAACGACAAAAACATCTTACAGCAGATGCTATCTACCAAAATAGAGAGAGAGTCGAGAAGAAAAAAAAGAATATTACACAAGTTTTACTTTATTGATCGGCTCTATTCATTAAGAATCCTAGCATCACCCACTTTTCTTGATGAAACAATGCAATCAAAGTAATGAAACATGTGATATTTGTAACAGTATGTTCCTTCTTGTTCACAACACGTGATGAATGTAGCTAGTGAACTTTGTACATTCAAAAAAAATAGAAAAATCTTGAGGAGTACAAGTTTTTTGACCGCGAGACGCGAAGCATTGTGGTTCTAAAAGTTGTTAATTCAGACATTCCTCAAAAAGCCTTACAAGTGATTTTCTTTAAAATCATGAAATATGTAATCTATCTTTAAACTTGATTCAAATGCGATTAAAAAGTTATTCAAAAATGATTAAAAAGTTATTAAAAGAGATTAAAAAGTTATTTAAAAAGATTCAATAAGTTTTTGACCGCGAGTAGTGTAAGCTATCGCGGTCCTACAAGTGGCAGTTATGGGTCTTAGGACTTTTAAGTCGATTATAACGACCATCGCTTTGAATTTGTAGATTTGCTTGGTTTAGATTAAATGCTTGTTCATGCTTGATAGAAAATGCTTAATCGTCCAACTTTTAATGCTGAAATGGCATAGATCTTCATCATGCAACTTTTATGACAAGCCTCACTTAAAAAGTGCTGCTTGCGCTTGCGGGTAAGTAGTGATGTAGTGATTCTGCTACTCGCTAGTAGCGCATCCTCGTCAACTCAATTGGTGAATAACAAAGGCCCTTCTCGTATGACAGATTCAATAACACCCAAAACTCTCTGTAGTCTTCTATAGTATAACATATTTGCAGGATCTACTACATGATATGCCGCATGTTTTCACTTTGTCGTCGCATGAAGGAGGACAGGATTCAGTTCACTCTTAAAAGCAACTCTGCTATTGCCAAGCCAAGAGCAACAAATAAAAACATTGTGACAATCTTTTATCCAGCCTCGGCAGCAGCCAGCCGCTCTCTGTGTTCTCGTTTTTGTACTTCTGAAACACAAAACACAAAACAGACAAAGAATAGGTGAGATTTTTTTTTTCTTCTTGTGCTTAAAAATCAAAGGGATTTCCTTTTACGGTTATAAATCTGCTTTAGCTTTAGACAACTGAACTTTGGATAACTGAACTTTTTGACAACTGAACTTTTTGAGAGATGAACATTTGACAACTGAATTTTTTGCCAGCTGATTTTTTGACAAAAATAAAATAAGATCTCAAAACAATCAGATGTCAAATGTTCAGCTTTCAAAAAGTTCAGTTGTCTAAAAGTTCAGTTGTTCAAAAGTTCAGTTATCCAAAGTTCAGTTGAATTTAAGTTCAGTTGTCCAAAAGTTCAGTTGTCAAAAAAATCAGCTGCCAAAAATTCAGTTGTAAAGAGCGTAAAGAGTTCAGATATCTTCGCTCACGTGTAGCTATGAAAACCAGCAAACCTTAGATTTATGTCCCCTTGCTTTTTTAGGAGCAGTGCTGGCAGCAGCAGCAGTCGTAGCAACGAAGACCAGAGCGTTAATCAGAGTCTTTTGTGATTAGAAGCTTTTTTGTCATCTTATTTCCCCAGAGAGCTCAAAAGGGAAAGAAGAAGTCCTTTTTTGAAGTTGCTGGCAGCAGAAGCAGCAGCAGCAGCGGCACACAATTCTGACTTCTTTTCTTTATCGATTTTACACAGAGATGTAGCAGCAAATAACTTTTTTTTGAAAGCCATTTCTTCTAATGAGACTCTATAGTTACTGAGGTTCTCGAGCTTTGTTGGGGTTTTGCTTAGATTAAAATACATAAGAAAGTAGGAAATAATGAGACAAGCTGCGAGACGACGAGTGTTGCTACTTTCACGTTTCACTGCTGTGAAAGCAGTAAGGCTTTCATAAACGGGCAATAAAGAACAGATGTCGAACCTTGAAAAACCATATTTCTAAATGGTAGATTTTGATCTTGTTTGTTTCGTTCGTCAATAAAGAAAAATTTTGATTGAAATTCCTACATTCTAAATTCTATCGATAAATTGTTCGTTTTTTCTGCGAAAAAAAATATTCAGTTTTGAGATGTAACAATGAAGGTGATGCGATGTTTCCGATGGTGCAAGTTAGCAAAAAGTAAAAATGGATTCACACCTACTTACTACATCATCAATGATTAGCAAACTTTTATATTGCAATTTTTTATTATTTGCAGTACATGACAAGACTGAAAATCATCTTAAGATCTTAGACCGTGATTTCTGTGCGCTTTCAAATTGATAAATTTAGGACGGTACAATCGTCCAAAAGCTTTTCAATCTGTTTTTTGTTCAATCTCAGCTTTGTAAGCAGGTAAAATCTAGCTAAGGGTCATGATTTTTGCCTTTGATATTTGTATTTTGAGCGCGATTTGAACTTCAAAGCTATGTAGTTGTATTAGATACAGGTAAAGAACAATAGCATCGAAACTCGAAGTGTAAGTACGTATCAATATTCAATAAGCATACTATATGTGGTATGCATCAGCTAACCTAACTAGATTGAGTAGGATGAAAACACTTGTATCCTACAGACAGATACTAGAATGTCAACAGTATGTAGTTGCGCGAAGCTTCATCGTTATTCTACTTCACAAGTTGTTGTTACTACTCAATTCCTCGCGCGGCTCGTTACGACTCCTCAATGTCAGTCATTGAACTCATTGGTGATTTGCATCATCTAACAAGATATGATGCATTTCTTCATTTCATTCATGGCAGCAAAATAGAAGGAAGAATCAGCAACAGTTGAGTGTTAACCTTCGACATCTGTGGTGAGTAGATGTCGCGTTCCAGATTCCTTCATTCATTATTGGAAAATTGACTTTTAGATCAGAAATAGAAGCTATCCAATTAGTCATCTACTCGCAGCATCGTAAATATTGGAAAAAATTAGAAAGCAGCAGCAAAATATCATATCATTATTTTGGCGATTTTTTGACAAATCTGAATCATAACCTAAAGCTTTCGCCAAATTGCCCAAGAAAATCTGGGCCTCAGGCGACTCTCAGTAGGAAGCAGCAGCTAAGAGCCTTCATAGCATCCATAGTGGTAAGGGCTTTCACATTCCTAAAAATCTAGCCTTCGAAGGCAAATATCCTAAAATGTTATTTTGAAGGTTTTGGGTTTAGGTCCTAAGCTTATCAAAAAGAGAGGAGTACTTTCAGGACTTTATGTGTTTTTCAATTCATTTTAAAGATCATAAGGAAGCCATTGAAGTAAAGAACAAAAATGAAAGCAGCTTTCTCTTCTTGGTGCAGTAGTAGTGCAGTAGCTCCTCGTTCTAACCCAACAACAGCCGAAACAGCATGACGAGATGCTGACATTTACTTAGGGGCTTGAGTAACTGATTTATACGCCCATAAAAAGAATTTAAAACCAAAGGTAAGCGCCATCTACTTGTCGTCGTAGATATTTTCAATTTAAAGCCCCAATTTTCCCACCCTTTCTTTTTTGTACTACTTCTGTGGCTACAACTGTTGCTTTTAATCATTAGAAAAGCTTTGACAGCAGAACTACCCGCCACGTGCTCCTGTCTTTTTTTGTTTTCATCACTCCCTAATCATAAGAGCAGCTTTTATTTGGTGTCTTTTGTTGGGTAGGGTCTCCAATTATCTTTTGGTGTCAAATTGACATCATCGTGCGATCGTGATTATCTTCTAACAGCCAATTATTCTAGTAGTCAAGCTTTGTTTAGCTGAGCAGTGAGCGGCGTCTGCTTGTTATTACGATGTAGCAAGCAACAAGAGTCCTTAGAAAACGAGTAGCAAATACAATTTTTTCCAGAATACTACTGTAGGATGAGAAGGAAGGTGGAAACTGGCTTCTTCAGACTTGCAGCTCTAGTAAAAAGTGGCAAAAGCAATTCCCTCATCTCTCTCTCTCTGCTCGACTCTCTTACTGTTACTACTCTACTATGACTAGAAAAAAGGACAAAGTCCCAAAAAGCTTAAGTGCTTTCTTCTCGGGCCCAGCCTCCCATCCCCCTCCTTCGTCTTTTTCTTTCCCTATCATCTGGAGAATTCAGAATCTTGGAGAATCTTGAAAAAAAAAATCGTGTAGATCTTTCATATTTAGTTTTATGAATCCTGCAAAGTTTTTGAGATAGCACACTGTTCCAAATGTCCATATTTTTGACAAAAATTGGACTTTTATCATAATGTGGAGATAGAAAGGGGGAACGAACAGACAGACAGAAGGACAAGAAGCTTTATAATTTGGAAAAAATACCCTCATTTGCCAATATTTGTCCTTCTGTTCCTTTTGGTCTAGAAGATGGTGGTGGGGGCAAAAAGGAGAGAGTTTCTTTAGTTTGTAGCTAGCTATAGCTTGTGAGAAGAGCTAGAGCAACATCTGGTCCACAAAAAAAGTTTTGTAAAGTGTTAGTGAGAAGGTCCTTCCTACAAGGATAGAGAAGAAGAAATCCATATAATTTTTCATCTCTTTTTTCAGGATGTAGTAGTCTACTGCTTCTAGATGACCTTTTGAGCTACTACCAAGCCTCATCAACTTTATTTTTATCTCTGAAGAGAGTAGGTAGCAGGAGAGAGAGATACAAATCGAATTATGGCCGACGTTGATGAACATGAGCATCAAAAGATCACTTCAGTGTCAGCTGCCACACCCCTGAAAAATACTGGAAATAATGACGAAGAAAATGGTTTGGGTAGTGGCAGTACAGGAGGGGCAGTGGTTCAATACCAAGCTTACCCTATCCGCTGGCTTATCCTCTTTCTTTTTGTCATGTATTCAACTTCCAATGCTTTCCAGTGGACACAACTCGTTATCATCACAAATATTCTGGAAAAGTACTATCAAGTTCCAATCATAGCTGTTTCCTGGACTTCCATGATCTACATGGTTACCTACATTCCCCTAATATTTCCTGCATCCTGGTTCTTACAGAAAAAGGTAAAGTATTCTACCAAGTGTTTCTTACCATTTTGTTTTTCTTATTAAGATATTTGTTTTGATGTTTCTAGGACTATGAATAATTGAGATATTTGGCACTTTATGTAATTAATTGGGGATTTTAGAATTGACCTAAATAAAAGATGGGAAAAGTCCTCAGTTTCTATTTCTTTTCCTTCTAGGGTCTAAGGCTATCGGTGCTTTTGGGTTCCCTAGGGACCTGTCTTGGATCATGGATCAAAGTTTTCGCCACTAGTCGAGAGCTTTTTCCATTAATGTTTAGCGGACAAAGTATTGTGGCCATTTCTCAGATCTTTATTTTGGGTATTCCTCCGCAATTGGCTGCCACTTGGTTTCCCTCTCATCAAGTTTCTTCTGCCTGTGCTATTGGCGTTTTTGGCAATCAGGTATGAAATGTAAGATAAGAAAAATAAGAGAAAATAGTGCATCCAGAATCTGCTTTGACAGCTAGGTGTTGCCTTAGGTTTTGTCATTCCCTCTACCGTTGTGACCAACCAAGATGAAGAAAATATTCAACAAATTGGAGCAGACCTCTTCAAAATGTTTTTGGCAGTGGCTATCATCACTACTGTACTACTTCTAGTCATCATTTTCGGTAAGTTGAACGAATTTCGCCTTTTCACACCAGCTTAGGAGCAGGGTGACCGGAATTTTAAGATTCAGCTCTGCTTGTATGTTGGTTGAAAATCACTTTAAATGTCTCATTTGAATTTTAGAATTTTAGCATTTTCCACCAATTTTTGTCCTACCGCAACCTTCAGGTTTAAAAAAAAACTCGCCAAAATGGACCATTTTTGGCAATTTTAATTTACTTTTGTCCACTCAAAATGTAAACGTAGCTCGCTTCGCTCGCAATGTTGAATGAGACTTTTTCTGTGATTTTCAAACACCGTGGGATAATGTGTATGATATAATCTAAAGTACAGCCAAATGCATTTTCTTACGGGCACCCTACTGAGGAGTTTGGGTTGGCAATAGGACTTGTCATTTGCAGGGCCCTCGTAATCGAAGCCTATTAGCGACAATTGCAAGCTGAGATTGTAGGGATGTTTGGACATCTTCATAGTAAGGCATCGAGTCGAAATGTAGGCTAGTGGAGCTCTAAATGGCCTTTCCATCTGTACATATCCACTCATATCCAAGGGCTGTCAACCTCAGTGACACCACAACTGTACTGGTCAAAGGAAAAAGTGTCACGCTGTGGGGATTAACTGAACCTTGTCTACCTACCTTGTTTCCATATATGCTTTTGTAGGAATATGTCAATTCTGATACATGTTCCAAATATGTCGCTTAAAATATGGTCTAAAAGTGGTCAAAAAATAGTCTAAAATGTCTATAAAAATTGTCTGAATAAAGGCCCAAAAGTGGTCTAAAAAGTGGTCCAAGACTTATTGTGACTACTCAAATGTTTTTCAGCATTTAAGGACCAACCGGAGACTCCACCAAGCCGAGCTCAAGCCATGATACGTGAAGGCCAAAGTGACTCAAACGACAACGTGGACTATGCAGCCTCCATTAAGAGGCTGATGACAAACAGAGGTTATGTCCTGCTTCTCATCACTTATGGCCTCAATGTGGGAGTATTTTACGCCATATCAACTCTTCTCAACTCAGTCATCCTCATGCATTTCGAGGTAGGTATAATACAACTCCTCTATGATGGTTGTTATGAGCTTTCTACTTCTACTTCTGTGTCTGTTATCCTTTCTTTTCTCCTTAGGGTGCAGAGGTCGACGCTGGGAGAATTGGTCTCGTTATTGTCATTTGTGGCATGGCTGGATCGATGGTGTGTGGCATCATCTTGGATAAAACGCATGCTTACAAGTATGTAATCATATGCTATAGCACATTTTGACAAAATACAACTTTTTGTCAATCATTGAGCATCATGCATGTCTGAAAATCTCTTTTATAAAGTTCATTTCATGTCGTGAATCAATAATTGGTTAGATGGCGTTAACCAAAACCAATTTTCCGATTTTAGCTTCAAATTGCAATTATATTGACAAGACTTTTATCAATGGACTCGCAAGTCATTTATGAGACACTTTTGCCACCTTTCTAACCATTGTGACATGTTTTATTGTTAGGACAACCACCTTAGTGGTTTATGGATGTAGCTTCATCGGCATGATAATTTACACCATTACCCTACGAGGAGGATACTTAAGCCTGGTTTACGTCACAGCTGCTCTCCTTGGGTAAGTCCTTTCTTTCTCTTTTTGCTAGCTGAGATTCTCAAATTGCTCATTAGTGTTGCTAGGATTGGATAATAAGGTCTATTGTTTCAGATTTTTCATGACTGGCTACTTGCCTCTGGGTTTCGAATTTGCCGCAGAAATTACCTTTCCAGAGTCGGAGGGGACTTCCAGTGGCTTGTTAAATGCATCAGCTCAAGTATGAAAAATACCTTAATTAACTTTTTAAAGTGCCATCCAGCTATGTAGTGCAGGGTGACTCAACAAGTTCTGGACAGCAGTGTCAAAATGTGGTCCAAAAATGATCCAAAAATGATCTAAAATGATCTTGAAATAGTCCAAAAAGAACCAAAAAGTATTCTTCATTGGTCCATAAACTGCCCAAATTGGCCCAAAAGGCTTCTAAAAGTAGTCTCCAAAAGTTGTTGGGACACCCTATATTTTTGTTTCCTTTTTTTAGGTTTAATTTTAGTTAGTAGTACATCTAGAAGTCATCTACAAAAGTCCTTGAAAACTTCAAAAATGTCACAAATGTGCCCAATTTGCCCTAAATTCAAAAAAATGATCTTAAAAAAAAGTAAATGTAGACCAAAAAAACTGTTCAATACATTTTTTGACGAAAGGTAGAAAGTAAAAAAGTATATACTATGCAGAAGAGCTGATGATAAAAAGAGTTTGAAAAATGCTGACCCATGTGATGACGTTAGGTTTTTGGCATTTTCTGCACGATGGCGGCCGAATCTCTGTTAGTGAACAACGAGGATAAAAAAGAGGACTTGGTGGCCAATGGGATGTTGGCAGGCGTTCTACTCCTGGGCGCAATTATGACAGCCTTAATCAAAGCTGATTACCGACGACAGGCAGCTTGTGCATCTTCATCTCCTCAATAGACTTGCATTCTCAGCATGGCAACTTTGGCTTTCAATGGCTTTCAAAATCGCATCAACAATACGACCAACTTCAACGGAAACCTGAAGAATATCAAACCAAGCTTTCAATTTCAAGCTTTCAAACCTTACATACGACTCAATAAATGTTGCTCTTTGAATGATACTTTTTTTGAGTTATTTTTCAACACTGTGCATGCCACCGAAGCAAAAATTCCGCCCACTTAGAAAGCCCATACGACGACCAAAAGGAGGAGGCAAAGCTAAGCTTGGAAAAAAGTACACATTTTATTCAAATTATTCGCCAAAGGCAAATCTTTTCAGTGAGCGCATTCGCATCATTCTTTTTACATGCAATGGGGGATCTAAATCTTCCGTTTCATTGCTCATGTCAACAGCAGTGGAAGCAGTAGTGGCAACGGGAGACGAAGGAGAGGAGGAGAGCACATTGAGGCTGGAGCTTACCACTGAGTCTTGTCGAACCTGAAAAAAGAAAGCAAGCCTAGTGATGCGGTGAGGCTGTCAACTTGCATGTCCTACTTTTAAATGCCAATTAGTACAGAAAATGGGAGAATGAAAATGATGGTTGCTTTCTACTCTAAGCAGCACACAAATCAATATTTTGAGTAGTACATACATGATTGGTACAGGGTGTGCAAACAAGTTTGGCTTGTAGATAATTTCAAACAATTTTTCAAATACCGTAGAGTTCCTATTTTAATACCAATTCCAATCCTTATTAACGCTCGCACAGTCTAAAATATTTTGTAAGAATTAACACTCATTTGTTTTACCATAGTTCAATTAGCGCAAAATTCCTAAGTAACGCCCCCTTCAGAGATCAAATGTTTATTAACGCCCGAGCTTTAAATAATATAAGTACCTAATCTGATGTAGTATTTGAATTTTGCCCCGCCAAAAAATGGCCAAAATTACACTTATAGGTATTAGATATCAGATTTTGGCGCGAAAATTCAAATATGTTTTCTTTGAAAATTAGGCTAAACTTCACTTTAGAACATTGTTCAAAACTTGTTGGAGCACCCTGATGTAGTAGTTGAGAAGCAAGCAACAGATGCTGCTGCTTTGCTGAAAAATGAATTTACCGTCATTGAAGTAGCATTAGAGTAGTCCTTTTCTACAGATTGTGAATGTTGTAAGCCAGCAGCACTTGGTAAGGACATGAGTCTTTGATGTCCAGTTTTGCCAACAACAAGCCTGGCAGAATTTTCTCTTTGAGACTCGTCTTGGTATGGCAATTCGGCGGGAATGGCAATACCAGCTTCCAAGAATGGATCCGTACACATTTCCAGTTCCATGTCGGCATCATCCACAATTATAAAGGAAACCTTTCAAAACTACAGCATTGAAAAATTTCAGAAATGTCTAACTGGATGTCCCAACAAGTTTTGGATAGGGAGTCAGTAAAAAAGTCTAAAAATCACAAAATGCGAAAAATTCGTGAAAGTTTGTTTACATTCTGCGTGCTAAGCATTGATCTCCTCTCCTTTCAATTTGACGAATTTTTTTTTTGACGTAATATTTCAAAACTTGTTAGGACATCCTGTATGTAGTGTACCTGCACATTTCTATCAATTAGGTAATTGATTTCAAAATCTTCATCATCATCACCAAATGGATTCAAAAGAGCTTCTGCCACTTTGATCCACCCCATGTACCCAACAAATTCAAAAATGGCATAAAATGGGAAAATGAAATCTGGTGTGTGTTTATCAAAAGGAGGTTTGTCTGAAAATGATATGGTATCATTGTAGGCGGCAGATTTGTAAGCTTCCGGCACTTGTAAATATTGGGATCCAAAAATTGACATCAACATGTAAACATAGACGGACAAAGTGGCAACTTGAGTGTAGGCTAAGGGAAAGTTGACCCATCCGTAATTAAGGATTTTGCGATTTTGTTCTTCAATGTAATCAAATGCACTCACCAGACTAGCGAATACTGGAGCTTCAACCTTTGAAAAAAGAAATAATAGCACAGTGTTTAAAAATCACCTAAGAAATGATTAGCTACATGCACTTTCCGGCTTTGAAATGTTTTAAAAGGTACGAAAAGATACAGAAATGTACAGAAATGTACAGAAATGTACAGAAATGTACAGAAATGTACAGAAATGTACAGAAATGTACAGAAATGTACAGAAATGTACAGAAATGTACAGAAATGTACAGAAATGTACAGAAATGTACAGAAATGTACAGAAATGTACAGAAATGTACAGAAATGTACAGAAATGNGAAATAATATCACAGTGTTTAAAAATCACCTAAGAAATAATTAGCTACGTGCACTTTCCGGTTTTGAAATGTTTTAAAAGGTACGAAAAGATACAGAAATGTACAGAAATTTACAGAAATTTCCAGAAATGTACAGAAATGTACAGAAGAGTATAGAAAAGTACAGAATGGTACAGAAAGGTTCAAACTTTGACCAATTGTGACCATTTTCAAACACTGTGTAGTAGTCGTCGTGGTCAAACCTTGATTTTCCCTTCGGATCTAGCTCTTTGGAGTAGTTTCAGTGCCCATAAGACTGGAGTCCAAGTGGCTTCGTGCGGTGTTTCACTTTCGCATTTCTTCATCCGTTCAACCTCCATGGGGAGCATCAATTTGGCATGAACAAGGGACTCGTAGTTGGGGAAACGAGCATGTACTTTGCTAGAGACTAATCGGAAGACCAAAACGATGGACAAATTGACGTATCGCATCACCGTTCGTCGTAAATTCCGTTCAAATTGGCCTTTGCCCGGAACGAAGGACACCAACTTCAACGCTAATCGGTCGGGGAAGGGTAGGGTCATAAATTGGTCCCAATACCGGCGAACGACTTCAGCCACGTAAAAACCAGTCAAAAATTCAATAGGAATATGTGAACGAAATCTGAAGTATGTAATAAACGTTCAACAATGCGAGCGAAGCGAGAGCTACGTTTACATTTTGGTGGACAAAAGTTAATTTTAAAATGCCAAAAATGGACCATTTTGGTAAGTTATTGAAAACCTGAAGCTTGCGGTCAAATAGTGTTACCAGACAAGTCAGTTTTAATAGGACAAAAATTGGTGGAAAATGCCAAAATTCAA